>CAJHNH020006445.1:0-277500 GCA_905116865.2 Candidula unifasciata | reverse complement strand
ACCGAGTGCCGATTGGTCTGTAATAATATGGGTGCTCTTGCCATATGCCCGATGCGCCTAAGGGCGTTTATAGGGATCTTTACTTTTTTTTTTACTATACTTTTTCTAGAAAAAAAAAAAGGTGCTGGTACTCACCATATAATTTTGTTTAGAAAAGGTGCTGGTACTCACCATATAATTTTTTTTAGAAAAGGTGCCTTCTCATCACAAAGAGTCTATTACAGTGGAGAGACTTTTTATCCCTTAGAGCCAAAGTGTTCGATAAATGTATGCCAGTATCTCTGCGCCAAATGCCAAAGTCTAACACCTGTCCGATGAACCAACCGTTCAGTTGTCAGTCTGGTCTTTAAGGTAGTCGACTCGTCTAATTTGCTACCGCAGCAACACTTTAACACCAAATCGCACAACACCTGTTGCAAAGTCACCAAATCGTCTTGTCCCCCTGTCCGAGAGTCCGATAAAGTGCAGCAGGGGAAGATCGAGACCTGGAGTCATGCATCAGGTGGGGCCAACCTTCCAAGATTGTCTAGAAAGTAATGGGCCGAAACAATTGTCGACGAAGGATCTTTTTACTGATGACGGTGGATCCTTGCTGTGCACACTCCCATGTGGAGTTATTCTTATTCTTATAGAAGGGCTGAAAAAATTATGCCTAAAGGGTGCCGGTACTGCGTAGACCAACCCGGGTCACGCCTTATTGGCCAACCCCTCCCTCTTTAGACACTACTCCGTCCATTTCCTCGTTATAGTGTACCCGTTCTTTGCTCCCCGTCCGTGCGTTGGTGATAAATACGCCAGTACCTGTCCATGACATCCTTTTGAAGGAAGTTTTTCGCCAGGGACACAGATGAGTATCATTTATTTTGTCCCCCGTGTGGGTTCCGGGGCCCCATTGTGGGGAAAACAAGAATAGACCCACTGCCTCCCCAAAAGCATGTCGTAAGAGTCGACTAATTGGGGAGCTTCCTTTGAAGTCGGAGTGCATCTGCCGGAGAGGCAAGGAACCGACAGTCTGTATTGAAGAGAATGAGATCTGTAAAACTGATGCACACACAACACTCAGGTTCTGGAGCAGGACTGCAGTTCAGTAGTGGACGAGAAACCAGAACCTTCCGCCAGAGTTTACAGCTGGTGAACGCGAAGAAGGAGATTTATTTTGTACATGTTTTACAGATCTGGTTTAGTTTCGCCTCAGATGACGTTGATAAAAAAGGCCAAAGGTAAAAAAACAGTGTCCGTTGTGATGAAGCCTGGCGAGCACCACACACTTTTCACACCTCGAAAATAAGAGATTCACGGACAGTCTTGATGATATTATTGACAAGCAGTATTCAAGGCTCACATTAAAACCTGAAGGCCACAAATGTATTGTCGACAAGACGCTACTGTTTGCCTAGCTTGGTTTAGGAACTCTTTTCACTGCATACTGATATCTCCCTGAGTGCTTCAGCACTCCCTCCCTCTCCAGATCTCCCAGACCCTCACCCACTTCCCCACACCAACCCATGTAGATAGACTGCATAAGACTTGCCCATACCGCAAATTAACTACGACTGGAACATCAGGGGTGTGTATAAGATATCTTTTCTAATTTTGAAATATCGCCTGAGTGGCAATCGACTCGGCCTCGTCTTTTCGATTTCCAAAAAACGAAGAGATTAAAAAAAAAAAATATGCTCAATTAGTTTATGCCATGGACTGTGCTGCGTGGAGGCGACAAAACAGAAAGGGAATAAGAATAAAGGTAGAAATGATTGCAGAAAGAAACCATCTCACCGTGGTGTTCCCGGAAACAAGAGAGCTGACAAGCGAGCTAAGGAAGGTGCAAGTGAAGAACAGCCTGAGGTACCAGTCTTCTATAAACAGAAGAAGAGGGTTTTCAAATCAGTCAGAAAGCCACAAAAACTGGCACAAGACGATTAACTTTACTATGGAACGAGCAGCACAAGTCATTATTCTACGCCTTAGAACAGGGCACAGTCGGTTTCGCAGCCACATGTACACACAATTTAAGATTGGCGAATCAGCCATGTGCACATGTGGATTGGCATCTAAGACAACAGATCCCATCCTCCAAGGCTGTCCCAAATTCAACATATCAAGGCAAAACTTCTGGCCAAGAGAACACCCGTTGAAGCCAAAATTTACGGGTCGCTGAGTGAATTACAAAAGACAGTGAAGTTCTTATTAGATAGAACATTGCAGATATAGATAATATATTTCAAGCGAACGAAAGAAGAAGAAGAAGAATTTAGAAAGGAAGAGAGCTGAGCGTTAGAGAAGAAACACACTCAATGAATATGATAGCAATAGCGGTCCTAAAATGCAATGCTCTAATTAGGGACGACTTTTCTTTACGCGGGCGGCTCTTGCTAGTCACATTCGCCATCGCCATGGGCTGTGAGTCCAGTGACTCATTGTAGCACACTATGTTAAGTTGAGTTTAGTTGAGTCAAAAATTGACATCACAGCACTCGGGGTATTCCCATGCATGCTCCGTCCTCATCTTCAGCGCCAGCGCAGAGTTCCAGTACTGATGGTACCGGTCACAATCTTGTTATATATCCGTCTTGCCTTTTCTATAAGTGTATTCAGCCGGCCAGACCTTCTGGTTACACCCAGATGTCTTATTATCTCCAGGCCATAATAACCTTCAATCTCTACTGATTCCATTGATTGTTTCCAAAGGGCCTTGACCACATCTGCCTTGTCATGTATCAGTTCACCACCCAGAGGTAATGATCAAGCCAATCTGTCTGCCTGTTCATTACCCACCACGCCGGCATAGCCTTGAGAAAAAATAAAAAGTATGCTTACACTATAATACTATTGTCTGGATAAACGGAAAAAAGTGTCAACAGCAAAAATGTAATTAAATACCTGCTATAATTTAAAAAAAAATTACTAATTCATCGACATTTCAAGAACACTGTCTTGTCAAATAAATTTATTAATTCTGTTCTATAACAATTGTCCAGGGCCCAGGAAAACTCAGACTGAAGGCCAGTTGGGCAGCAGGAAAGGATGTGTGGAAACGAGGACTGCTCAAGGTGTACGGGCCTGGACACATCAAGGCATGGGCGCAAGAAATCGTAGTTCTGGGCTTGCTACGAAAATCTCGCAGTGCAAGTGTTCTTAACTGTCTGTGGACCAGCAATGTGAATCCATACCACGAGACCATGACACTGATCAGCGGAGACATTGTTACTAGCGACTCTAGGTGGGTTTCTGTGTTTATCTGGCGGTAAAGTGACGAAAAGAAAAGTAAAGAAGTAATGTAAACAGAAGTAAAAGACAGTTTAGAAAAGTACAGTAAAGTAAAGTAAAGAAATGTAAAGAAAAGGCTTCGCTGTCATAGTTTGTGTTTATCCACGAAAGAGCTAATAACACTATTATCTCACTCACCAGAACTTTCGTGACAATAGCTCACGTATCGATTCGGCTATATACGATTTTTTAACCGGTACCCTAGACTGGTCTCGAACGATCAATCACTCAGTGAATATTCACCATTCTCACCTTTACTTATTCATTCTCATGGTAAACTCATGAGCCATTCATCAGCTGAACTGTCTTAAGTCAAGAGCAATCACAACAATCTAGTCATTTTCATAAGCGCCCTGTCCTGGTCTTCCATATATTGATTACAGCAAAGATCACTTACTCACACGTTTACTGTCAACAGTTGTTGGTTGCAGGCAACTGTCATTCCCTGCAGACCATAGAGTTGTGCATCTGAGTAATATATACATTGGTTAGTTGCGTATCTTTTACAGGACGTTGCAGAACCAATCCCAACCGACCCTAGCCGTTGTGTGGTTTTTCTAGGCAAATTTATGTCCAGTAGTTTGCCATTGCTTTCGGGACGGTCAGCTTTTTTGATACCACTGTCGAAACCAACGCAAGGCACATGGCCCGCAGCTGAGATCGAACCCGGCATCCCAGCATTAAGAAGCGTTCGCATCGACTTAGCCACGGAGCCGACCCGAGTAATATCATAACAGTAATATCCCCTTTACTTCTGGCATTCGCTCTGAAGTCATCCGGGGTAGGCTGTCTAGGCGAAGGGTATTCTCATTTCTCATCTACCCGTCACCAATGTAACGTAAACAATTCTTTTGGCAATTTCTCATAGTGGAAAAGAACGCGGTTTTCAATAACTGCATTTTTGTTTTTGTTTTGCTACTCAAGATGGACGCATTGAGGGTAGCTTCTTAAGCGTTGTGACAGAGATACTTGTGTATATAGTGTTAAGTTTAGAAAATGGATAGAAGGTAAGCAGAAACATCGGGGAAAAGATCATTAAAAAAAAACCTTGTAGGGATGTGAACCCAAGCAGGGACAGGCTCCAGTTTAACAAAACACAACATAACCCTTGACCCGTTAGGGTCGTATATGTGTATCAATGGAAGCATTAACACACAAAACCCGCTATCTTTCTCTGTCAACAAAACCCGCTATCTTTCTCTGTCAACAAAACCCGCTATCTTTCTCTGTCAACAAAACCCGCTATCTTTCTCTGTCAACAAAACCCGCTATCTTTCTCTGTCAACAAAACCCGCTGTCTTTCTCTGTCAAGAACACCCGCTATCTTTCTCTGTCAACAACACCTGCTATCTTTCTCTGTCAACAAAACCCGCTATCTTTCTCTGTCAACAAAACCCGCTATATTTCTCTGTCAACAAAACCCGCTATCTTTCTATGTCAACAAAACCCGCTATCTTTCTCTGTCAACAAAACCCGCTATCTTTCTCTGTCAACAAAACCCGCTGTCTTTCTTTGTTTTTCGCTTGATGAACTGGTAACTTAGTCTTATCCAATTCTTGATGATGTCATTCCAGTTCTTCTTTGCTACGTTACCCTCCGCTTATTCGACTACCCCCCCCCCCCTTTTTTTTTTCCAATTTTCATAGTTTTTGCAGTCGAATCATGTCTCACCAAGTTGTCTGAACCAAGCTAGCTTGCGATGTTTCACCACCGCCAACAGAGGCTTCCGATGTCCTGCAAATTTTTATATTTTGTCTCTGACATATTTGTTAGTTTTGTGTTCTAAATAACTAATTCGTAAAATGCGTTTATAACATTTACATTTTAAAGCCTGAATCCTCCTTTCCATTTCCACAGTGAGAGTCCAACTTTCACATTTGTATAAGAAAATAGACAATACCAGTGATTGGTATATATTGTCCTTAACAGCGATGCATTCTTGAATATCTTTCCTTTGAGACTATTTAATTATGTTGCACTTATTAATCACGCACTGTTATTCTGAACTTCACTTTGTTGGTGTCCAGTATTTCACAGTTCTCTTTATTTAGTTCTGTGTGAGTGTATTGTTATATTTGTTAGATTTCTTTGAATACTGTGTGGTTATTTTCACTATGATAGCGATCCTATCATATCT
This sequence comes from Candidula unifasciata, assembly GCA_905116865.2. Lineage (NCBI taxonomy): Eukaryota > Metazoa > Mollusca > Gastropoda > Stylommatophora > Geomitridae > Candidula > Candidula unifasciata. The sequence continues at coordinate 272,096 of CAJHNH020006445.1, read as the reverse complement.
AGGGACAAACAAGTGTTGGCCAAAATGTGCCCAGGAATAGTAGAAATTCTGTGGAGCCTATAATGTGTGTTGCCTCATCCCTGAATTGATGTTAGACGGTTGTTGTAGCTACGAAGTACTTTCTACACCAATACGAGCCGCCATCTCAACATAGGTCATTTCAGAGTGTTATTATTATTGGACACTATCGTCTCGTGCCAGTGGGGTTGATTATCTGGAAGAAAAAGGAACATACAGGGGACAGAATCATAGGTGTTCATCAGGGAAAGACGAAAACAAACCCTTCTATCAAACTTTAGAGTTTAAAGGATTCTCTCGCTCTCTCTCTGTCTCTCTCTGTCTGTCTCTCTCTCTATCTCACTTTCTCTCTCTCTCATTCTCTCTCTATGTGTATGTGTGTATATATATATATATATATATATATATATATATATATATATATATGTGTGTGTGTGTGTGTGTGTGTGTGTACGTGTGTATCTGTCTGTATGTTTGACTGACTGACTGTCTGTCTCGCTGCCCGCCCATTTATGTCCTGTTTGTCTTTTTGCCTTTCCATGAACGTGTCTATCGTCAACAGACCTCAGGGCTGTTCCACTCCTACCGTGCTAAAATACCCTGTCCTGTATCTCTCCTGCTGCTAGATTAACCTGCCTGGAGCTGACCTCTGCCGGAACACTGCAAGAGCTGCTGAAGGTCATGGAAATCCCATTGCCCGAGACGTGCCAGAGGTCGATCATGCATGACGTGGCCGAGGGACTGTCCTACCTTCACGAGCAGAATGTTCTTCACAGGAACCTCACTTCCGCAGCCGTTTATTTAAAGGGATCAGTACAGGTGAAGTGTGGGTGTGCTTGTTGTAAGATGATGATATGTTATTCTTTTGTTTCTTTATTATTATTATTATTATTATTTTTTGGCAGTTAATATTATTCGTGTTTGTGTGTGGTAGTAATAGAAATTGTAATCTTAGAAGCAGAAGAAGAAGAAGAAGAAGAAGAAGTAGTAGTTGTATTAGTAGTAGTAGTAGTAGTAGTAGTAGTAGTAGTAGTAGTAGTAGTAGTAGTAGTAGTATTAGTAGTAGCAGTAGTAGTAGTAGTAGTAGTAGTAGTAGTAGTAGTAGTAGTAGTAGTAGTAGTAGTAGTAGTAGTAGTAGTAGTAGTAGTAGTAGTAGAATTTAGTAGTAGAAGAAGTGGTGGTTACAGCAGAAGTGCTAGTTGCAGCAGAAGTAGTAATGATAGTGGTGGTGGTGGTGATAGTAGTAAAAGTAGTAGTAGTAATAATAGTAAACAGTAACAGTAGATGAAGAAGAAGAAGAAGTGGTAGTAGCAGCAGTAGCATTATCAGCCGCAGCACAAGCAACAGCAGCAGCAGTACTTGCATTAGTAGAAATAGTTGTGGCAAGCGTTACTTTTGTAATACAATTTCGAGTGTACAGAATTCCGTGTTCTGCTGCCGGTTTTACGCGTGACAGGGCTCGCAGATAATATTAACGTTTCCAAGTAAAAAAATAAAAGTAAAGTTCCCTTTTCACGCCTTTCGGCGCATCGGGCATATAGGCAGAGCGTCCCATATTTTTACAGACCATCAGCACTCTGTGGGTAATGTGGTCAGCATTACGCCGGCTGTCTTTGCTTTCCCAGAACAGCCCATTCTGGTACCCATTTTAGGCTGGGTCGACCTGCGACGTCCCATATCACGACAAAAATCCACGCAGCCTGCAGTGGGTTTCGATCGCGGCATGCTGGCTTACGTTAAACAGTTTTAACGCGCCGAAGATCTAGAACAGGTCTTGCCAATCGTGAACTTTGTTTGCTGACGTTATTTTAGAAACTTTGGACTGGATATCTCTCTATAATCACCAGGTGCCCTAATACAACTGTGGTATACCGTAGAATGAGTTTCTGGGATTTTCTTCTGTTGGATTCTCACCCGATTAGTGGCTCTTTGGGTCACTGGACGTTAATCTTTCTGTATGCAATCATGGCAAGCGAGCAAGATTAGACAGACAGACAGACAGCCAGCCAGCCAGCCAGCCAGCCAGCCAGCCAGCCAGCCAGCCAGCCAGCCAGCCAGCCAGCCAGCCAGCCAGCCAGACAGACAGACAGACAGACAGACAGACAGACAGATAGACAGATAGATAGATAGATAGATAGATAGATAGATAGATAGATAGATAGATAGATAGATAGATAGATAGATAGATAGATAGATAGATAGATAGATAGACAGATAGATAGATAGATAGATAGATAGATAGATAGATAGATAGATAGATAGATAGATAGATAGATAGATAGATAGATAGATAGATAGATAGATAGATAGATAGATAGATAGATAGATAGATAGATAGATAGATAGATAGATAGATAGATAGATAGATAGATAGATAGATAGATAGATAGATAGATAGATAGATAGATAGATAGATAGATAGATAGATAGATAGATCTTTTTAGATAGATAAAAAGGCATTGTGAAAATATCTATATATAATTTACTAATACTCTTGTTCTCTCTCTTCTATCACACATACACACCCGCCCACGCAGACACACTCACACACACACGTGACCACCCCCCCTCCCCCCGTACTGATCTACATAGATGAGTCCGTTGTACCAGGACAAAAAAGTGCATGGGCATTTACTGCAGGCAGAACCGTCCAGGAGGCCAGTGGTGCTTTTTGTATGACTACTAGCAGCAGGACAATGGCGGTAACACGAGCTTTCATGTGGCTAGCATCGCATGCTGAGTGATTCCATGAGCATGATTCGGTGGGTCGAGGACTTTGTACGCAGACAGTGGATCGAGGCACTGCAAACGGCACGGTGTGTGGAATTAATTTTTGTCCTAGTACATGCGGGTGTTGTTGACAACGAAAGAGCCGACAGATTAGCCGGCTCTACCTTAGTTACAGAAGACCGATCCATGGATAATGCAGAAATTGTTAATTCCATTAGAGAGGTAGGACGATCGTATGATTTTGGGAGCATAAAATCCACATCTTTGCTAAGAGTGCAATAACTTGAAGTAAAAATTTGCCCTATCAGGCACGAGAAGCACACCGGACGCACGAGAAGTCTTATAAACCAACATAGGACTGGGACTATCAACCGCGGGATGCTGATGTACATGTTGAAGGGAAAATCAGAGCACCCGTGGACATGTGCGGAGTGCCGTGAAGATAACCCAAATCATAATTTATAACATGGACCCCCTCTACCCGCTTTTCACACACAGACACACCCACACACATACACACCCACACACATACACACCCACACACACACCCACACACTTTTATTCACATAAAATATCACCTAATGCATATCTTGTTTGTTTATTAAAGCATGTCACAAAACAGTAATAAAAAAGTATGTACCGTTCTGCTTCCAACAGTGTTTGATCGTCCGGGCAGCAGTTGGCGATTTCGAAGATGCCCACATTTATGGCACTCTTCTAACAGGCTCCCAGAACACCACAGTCAGCAGAAAGCAGTTTTTCCTTCCCGACATTCGCGCCTATGCTCTAGTGGGGATAGAAATGATGATCCGTGTGTGTGAATGCAGACAGAAGGAGACGAAACAGAAATGGCGCTCTATGGCAACTGAGTCACCAAGTTCACAGACAGCATCCAGAGAACTGCAAGAGACAGAAGACTTAGGTCACGTGAAGACATGTAATTTTAAACAAAGCCAGGGCGGTAATGCAGATGGGTATGAGGTAGTTGCAGCGGCTGCGGATAGTGGGAAATACAGAATGAGACGTTTTGATAAAGCTGAAGTTCCTTACTGTGCTCCTGGCGAACCAGAATACATCGTCAGCTCAGCAGAGAAAATGGCCAAAGCTGGTCATGTGAACGTTCAAGTTGATGGTTCAAAATCAGATGTACCTGAAGACAGAGAGGCAGCAACCATTTCACTGCATTCACATATTTCTGGAAACAAAATGACAGCCCATGAAGAGATTAATGGAAAGGAGTATGCAGAGTACAACCTAGACAACAACTGGAAGCTTCAAAAACGAAAGATGAGCCACCATGATCACAACGAAAGTGAAGATTGGTGCGACACTGATAACGAAACTACACCAGAGACGAAAAAAGCCTCGATTGGTCTGTCTTTTGTTAAGAAGGCGAACAACTTTACGTTTCCAAATTATTCTGCTTTTCGATCCTTGAAACCAGACCCTGATCCAGCAGAGCAAGAGATAATAGAAGAAGATATCCAGAGACTTCGTAAAAACGCCTTTAGGAATATAAGCGGACATCAACAGCAAGCTGGGTATGTTACATCCATAGCTGACGACGGCAGGGAAATATTCATTCCAGCGGCACATACATTCAAAAAATCTGGCGAGAATTGCAGCTCAGGATATGGCAGTTGCAGTGGAAGTACAATTATGCAAACAGATCACAAGTCTTCAGATGTAACTTTAAACACTATATCGTTTAAAGCTGGGAGTTCTGATACGAAACGATTGCATAAAACAATTTCTGTGGGGACAACAAGTTTAACTGAAGACAAAATTCTTGAAGTCTTGCCGGCCGTTGGCGACAATGAATATACATCGAACTACTTACTTAGAGATCTTCTCAAAGCTAAAGAAGATGCAAAAGTTGAAAAACTGATGATGAATTATGAAGAAAGAATTAGGAATGAGCATCTTCCAAAGAACAATTATCATGCAAAAGAATATTATCCTTCGATCAAAAACACAAAGAAATTGCCTGATTCTGTACTTCGTCATAACACAGATGATTCTCAGTTGTCAAAGGTTTCAAATGAAAAGGACCATTATATAAATCAGGAGATTAATAGCGACAACAAGAAACAACTAAATGACAGATTGTCTCCACTAAATGCAGGCTCAGTATACCGAATACAAAAAGATACGCGCGGAGTGAAGAATGCTGGCAACTCCCATTATCAGCAGTGGAATGTAAGGTCATCATTAAAGAGAAGCAAAGCTCGCGCGTCTTTGAAGAAAGCTTTTGCGGAAAAGACATTTCGTGGGCTGAAAACGCTGTCTGTGTATCAGGAAGCAAGAGGTACAAAAGGGAAAGAAGTCGAGCAAAAATACTCAAGTCGTCATGACAACCACATGACAACAATGACTGAAATAAATGGCGACACTTCAGCTACGGCATATAAAGACAACACAAAATCAGCAACTTTTAGCGCAGACCTCGAGTATTCAATGAAGACTCATCCCGCCAGTGGCAATTCTTTACGTGATCAGCCGGATGCAAAGCTCGTTTTACTAAAAGACGAAAATAGTGTAGTTTTGAATCAGGCTTCAGGGTCAACAGAAAGAACACAACATTCTGCTAAAAGTCGTCCGGCCCCTAATCCCCCTGCTGGTCTTTACACAAGCAATGTGACACATGTGAGGAGGGTTTCAAGGTCTCAGCCGCCCACCACTGACACGGACAGCTCACAGGGACCAGGTGACCAGTCGTTCACTAGTGTGGAGCCACCATCAACCGAATCTGATCACATGAACACAGAGAGCCTGCAGTCTCACGCGATGAGTATTGATAAAATTGAGTCAGACATGAATGATATTATTAACAGCAATACTTCGCTTGCACATTCGAATTCTTATCTACCCCATGGAATTAAAATCATCGACAGCGGTTTTGATAGCGCATCCATATCCAGTAATGAGTCTTGTCTTTGTGCAGCTGCAGCTTTGCAAATCCCCGAAGAGAGTTCGTCTTTATATCCGTCAGATATTCTATCCCAAGGTAGGTGTAGCTGTGCTTGCTCGAGTTGTCTGGGAAGCATCCAGGGAGCTAAGAAAAAATCTAGCTGGCAGGACAGTCCAGATTCGGAGTCTTGGAACAACAGTAATTCATTTTCCTCTTATGATACCAACATGCATAGGAGAAAACTTCCCAGTAAGGGACACAACCGCAACTCGACCGAATGTATTCTTGCTCCTGATGAGAAATACCCGTCGCCTAATCACATGGGTAGACCCAGTTCCGTCAGTGCATTGCATTCTGTTATAGATGACCCTCAGGAGAGAAGACATCCACACTTACCTCAAGCCCAGGAACAATTATCCAGTAGCGCTAGTGACTCAAGCACAGCCATTTCCAGACGTTACAGGGAGCTTATCAAACGAGGAGTTCCACTCCGCGTGTCCATAATCTCTGGAGAGGATGTTTCAGTAAACAATACTCAAGATGAACTTGTGCACAGAGATAAACTCAAATCTCATACACATCCGGACACAAGCAATAATAGAGAATCTACCAGTCGTCTTCAAGTTGGTGTTAAGGGCGATATTCATGTAGATAATCAGGTATATACAGAATCTATGAACAAGTTAAACCTTCACTCTTGTAGAGAAAATGCAAAAGACACTACAGTGCAATTTAAAGGTGAGAATAATCATGTTGATAACTGTTATTATAGATTGTCTCCGATTCCATCTTTAGAAGAAATTATCAAAGAAATACCAGATGAAACTGGCTGTTTTCCAGAGGAAACAAAGGCCTTCTTAAACAGACCAGATTCCGAGTTGTCAGTTAAAGCTCTTCAGGCAGTGCTTTCGGGAGACTGTTATTCCGCTGAGGACAATCATTCACAGTGCCCAGAACTTGCAATAGATCAGTTCTTCTCCCAACACACGTATCCCAGACAACTTACACACGGCCAGAGTTTTGACAAATCAACAGCCAAAGAGTTGACACTCCACGCAACAAATGAGTCCGTAGCGAGAGGGTATCATGGACTTATCGCCGGTATGGACAGTAGACACGTGATGTACTGTCAAACCATCGCCTCTAATGGCAGTCTGGTCTCCATTAATGATTTACTTCCGGCCAGTTCAGTTACTTTTCATACTATGAAATCAAAGTTACAGAAACATGGGAGAATTGGAGTCATCGGCAATCAGGTAAATATTTAGCTTTTTTTTTTTTTTTAGTCTAGCAAATATGTTTTTGCAGAAAAAAAAAAGCAATGCAAATGTTTTGAAAGAGGGCTCGATAACAAATTATTACAAACATCTTAAGGAGACAGGCAGCATTCGCGCCACCCCCCCCCCCCCGGTGATATATTAGATTTAAGGTGAAACGACGGATCAACATCAAAGCACAAGGGTAGAAACCCACAAGTACTCCGTTCTTCTTTTAACTCCGTTCTTCTTCTGTCTGTGTGTGGGAGTTAAATGAGTTTTAACGTTGTTTTTTTTTTTAAAATAAAAACAAAATTAAGTGCCTTTTGTTTATTTTCTACGTTTTCAAAATCAAAATTTGATACCATTAGCAACAAAACTGTAGCAGCCCTTCTAGGAAGCCATCAGCTCAGTGCAAGCGCGCTTTAAAGCATGTGTGGATTACACCAAGTGAATAACAAATCAATCGTGCTATAAATTCATTTTTTTTTCTCTTTCTTTTCTGAATTTGAAATGGCAAAAGCATATAACCTAAATTATGACATGACTGTCATAATGTCAGAATGACCAAAAAGGATGCACACAAGCTGTCCACCTTCCACCACACATGTCTACGTAGAATTATCAAAATTTTCTGGCCAGATACAATCTCAAACACTTAACTACTTCAAGCCACAAACCGAGAAACTTTAGACAGTATGATTACCAAGAGAAGATGGAAATGGCTTGGCCACGTTATGAGAATGACTTCTGATATACCTGCCAAAACAGCTCTTACATGGACACCAGAGGGAAAGAGAAAACAGGAGCGCCCAAAAACAACATCGAGACGAACGATGGAAAGTGACCTGAGTGCGGCATCTTTGACATGGAAAACTGCAATGAAGATTGCACAGAACAGGAAAGCATGGAAAGTCCTCTCTGAAGCCTCATGTGCCACTAGGCATAACGAGAACTGATGATGATGATGACATGATTGTATAAAAATGTGATATTATCCAAGTCATTTTAAATTGAAAGTAAACGAACAGACTGACTGACTAACTTTCTACCCCACCAGGACATCACACAAGCTATAAACACCTGATGACACAATGTGCCACCATGCGGGTGAGGATCACCGTGGAGAGGTCCCAGAAACCGAGTTCAGTCTTTAGGCCATATTTATGGCCAGGCTATATTGCGGCACCTGGCAAGAGCCAGAGTAGGGCTTCAAATAACGAACAATTTCTCTCAAAAAAATGTTTTTCTTAGGGTCATTTGGACGTCCTGGTTTACTCAGTACAATTGTTTGGACTTCTTGGTGTTTATCTGTTTCTACTCATGATGTGTCCAACATACTGTCCTTTTCTTTGTCTTGTAACCGATGAAACGCTGTAGTTTCTGTGGCACATTCTTTTTACATGGTGGGGTAGCTGGCCTAAGGGCCAACCCTCTTCTTTGTCATCCGGTATTTGGATCGGCTTTGCTAATGGTGCCAGTTGAAGGTTAAAGTTAATTTTCTTTCTTCTGTGTGTGTGTGTGTGTGTGTGTGTGTGTAAGTTTTCTTTTTTTTTTTAAATAATTGTTCGTTAAATGTTAAATAATATTTTAAACATATGGGTTGTAAATAATATTTTAAACAGATGGGTTGTAAATAATATTTTAAACAGATGGGTTTTAAATAATGTTTTAAGATGGGTAAATACATTTTTGTTAAACAGGTTCTTGATGTGATGGGAATGTGCTGGCTGGAGGAAACTCCTCCAACGACAGCGGTCATCATGACCCAGCTTACAGACCCTGTCACAGAAACCGAGTTATAGGCCAGCGGGCAGTTACAACAGCGGCCATCATAACCCATCTTTCAGACCCTGTCACAGAAACAGAGTTATAGGCCAGCGGGCAGTTACAACAGCGGCCATCATGACCCAGCTTACAGACCCTGTCACAGAAACAGAGTTATAGGCCAGCGGGCAGTTACAACAGCGGCCATCATGACCCATCTTACAGACCCTGTCACAGAAACAGAGTTATAGGCCAGCGGGCAGTTACAACAGCGGCCATCATGAACCATCTTACAGACCCTGTCACAGAAACCGAGTTATAGGCCAGCGGGCAGTTACAACAGCGGCCATCATGACCCATCTTACAGACCCTGTCACAGAAACCGAGTTATAGGCCAGCGGGCAGTTACAACAGCGGCCATCATAACCCATCTTACAGACCCTGTCACAGAAACCGAGTTATAGGCCAGCGGGCAGTTACAACAGCGGCCATCATGACCCATCTTACAGACCCTGTCACAGAAACAGAGTTATAGGCCAGCGGGCAGTTACAACAGCGGCCATCATGACCCAGCTTACAGACCCTGTCACAGAAACAGAGTTATAGGCCAGCGGGCAGTTACAACAGCGGCCATCATGACCCAGCTTACAGACCCTGTCACAGAAACAGAGTTATAGGCCAGCGGGCAGTTACAACAGCGGCCATCATGACCCATCTTACAGACCCTGTCACAGAAACAGAGTTATAGGCCAGCGGGCAGTTACAACAGCGGCCATCATGACCCATCTTACAGACCCTGTCACAGAAACAGAGTTATAGGCCAGCGGGCAGTTACAACAGAGGGAATGATGTGTTGGAAATCTCTGCAGCAGAAACCTCATCTTCCAAAACAATAATTGATGTCCCCATCAAACAGTCTTTTTGTTAATGCTAGAGGTGGCTTTCTGTCTGTCTGTCTGTCTGTCTGCCTGCCTGCCTGCCTGCCTGTCTGTCTGTCTGTCTGTCTGTCTGTCTGTCTGTCTGTCTGTCTGTCTGTCTGTCTGTCTGTCTGTCTGTCTGTCTGTCTGTCTGTCTGTCTGTCTGTCTGTCTGTCTGTCTTTCTTCCTTGTATTTTATTTTATTTTCTTTAACACATAATAGCTGGGGAGAGGGGGTGGGGGAGAGGGGAATGGTCGGAGAGTGTCTGTAACATGTTTAAACAAGTAGCTGAATCTGCTTTGAAAATAAGTTCAAATATATTTATGGGTACTCGCAAAATTAGTTAAAAGCCAAGGTCAGTTTTGCCCCCCCCCCCACACACACACACACACAAAATCGGACTCCATGCAGGTTCGCACCCAAGACGTTCCAGCCGACAGGCAAGCGTCTAATGCTTTTTTTTTTATCGCTGCTACAGTTGAATAAAAAAAAAAAAAAAGCCTTTACTATGAATTTACGTTTTTCTTTTACATGTGAATAGTTTAACTCTTTCTATTTCTAGCCCGCCATTATACATTTACCACTTACCCTGTCTATGATAGTATTAATCTAGGCGCGATTCGATGTGGATTTTCCGATAAGGAGTGAAGTTTAAAAAAACAAACACAATCTCTTTAGATGGTGGCGCACCATAAATATGACGTAGTGCCTGTGACCTTATTAGATTGGGTATATAGTAATAAATATGGTTTGTTAGCCGAGGTGTTTTATAGGGGTTAGGGACTAGCGTCGAGGGTCAGGTGGGGGTTAAAGCCAGGTTTACATATTAGAACTGTCAAACGCACCTGATGGAGCAGGTGGAGGCTTTCTCAAGATGGCGGTCTACCACCTCCCCACCCCCTTCCACATTTTTTTTAACAATGATTTCCTTGCGGTGGCTCCTCTTGTTGCTAGATCTGCAGAGTTAGTGCTTTGTGTGACGATTTTCGGGTGACCAGCAGCCTAGTGGAGAAAAGCCAAGCCATCGTAGATGAAATCTGACGTTATGTCGACCCTCTTACAGTTAAAACACCCTTTACTTGTCAACAGGAAATTGCGGTGTCAAGTAAAACATAGTCTCAAAACTAAGGGTTGACTTGTTTGACGACTGTAAAATGTGTTAATTAGATCGGGGCCGTCGGTAGGGACAGCCACAGTTAGGTAGAGGCCTAACGGTTCTTTATTAATAACCTACCACAGATGACGTCACAGGACAGTCCAACATTTTAGAGGGTGGTAAGACTGGGTTTCCCGGCTATGTGATGCTTTTAATGACCTCAACATGTCTAGAACTGGCCCTAACCCCAGCCCACCTACGTCCCACGAGAGAGTGCAGCCTAAGTCCCACGAATGAATGCAGCCTAGGTCCTACGACTGCATGCAGCCTAACTACCACCCCTTGAAATATTAGACTGTCCCGTGACCTGTTGATTTTCCCTGTTTGGGGTAAGATATTAATAAAGCACCTGCCTGACGTGTTTCTTATCTCAAATTTTACTGTAAATATATAACTAAAGTGATTACACGTTCCTTATAGCACTGTCAACACAAATAAACACAATGCTGTAATGAACAGCTAACTTCGAAATTGTAAGAAAGCTTTCTTAACCGAAGTTCATGTTTCAGTCGTGCCAGGAGGAAACTTTGCGGCATGAACTATGTAAAGATGTTCATTAAATTTGGTTTGAACTTTTACTTTTTTCGAATGGGACCTCCGTTTCAATTGGGTGTACGGCCTCCTCTAGCTTCTGTTAGAGAACGGCATCTCTTCGGCATTGTTGAATCTGTTGTGGGATAACTTCCAACCTTCTCAGAGTGCAAGAGACAACTGTTTGACGGACTCGTCTATGGAGTTCATCTCATAAGTGTTCTATAGGGTTAATGTCTGATGATATGACTGGAAATAGAATGGTCTGGATGATGTGGCGAGGAGCTGGGTAGTCTGTTGTGCCACTGTTGTCAAGCGTTATCCTGCTGACAATTCGACAGCAACCAGGAACGGATCGGCGTGAGGATGAAGAATTTCAGCGGCGTATCGTTGGTTGTTCATGTGTCCTTTGATCACGCATGTTTGACCACTGAAATCGGTTCTGGCGATGTCGGTAAATAAAAACAGGACATTCGATGCAGAGTCTTCGAGCCCATTGACCAGCGTCACGCGACCGAATCCTGCCATTTAAACATAAATATCACGAGCTTTTGGCATTGAATGAATTGTGGGCGACGCAGATGCAAATCGATACCTGAGGTGACGTAACCGTATGAAGCGGTTTTCCACCGCGCAGCCGGTCAGCCACTGAGCCAGTTTAGTGAAATACCTTCCAAAGGTAACTAATATCCTAACCACATTATATTATCTGGCACTTCACTCTGTGACTGGCCAGCCTGTTAAATGTCCAATGATGTTGAGTCGTTCTGTAGTAAGCTGAGCCGTGCTTGCGCACTGAATTTTCAACCGAACTGATTCAAGAAACCTGGCTCCTTTGTAGGTATTCTATAGCCTCTCTTGGCAGTGTGAAAAGTCGCAAGCTAGCTTGGTTTGGGCAAGTGGTGAGACATGATTCGATTGCAAAGACTGTACTTCAAGGAACATGGGAGGGTAGTAGAAGAAGAGGAGGGCAAAGAAGAACCTGAAATGACAACATCAAGAAATCGACAGAACTAAGTTATCATATACTTATTCACCAAGCAGAAGACAGAGAAAGATGGCGGGGTTTATGTGTCAAGGGTTATGTAATGTTATTCTATAGCTTCGTCAGTAAGTTTTATGTTTACAAATTATCCCGTGATTCTTGTGAACCTGCCCCGAGTTATTGTCAAAAAATGTAATTTTGACTTTTATTGCTTTCTCCGTGCTCACGATTATTAAGTGAGTAAAGTTTTAAGCACAGAAGTGAAATTGATTATCAGATGTACATTTCAGACTACTTTTCCCTTGTACGAGCAGTAAGATTCACTTTCAGATGCAACATCACATATGTTGCGTTTCTTGTATTGCACAGTATATGTAACCATGAAGTAATATGTGATACTGCTGTGCTGATATTCTTATATAACTTAATGTATGCATTATTTAATATAAGTTAACAGCATTTGTGTTATAATGTAAACTCGTTGCATTTTCTAGTTTGTTTCGTCGTCATTATCATCACCATTGGGTATCATTAGAATAACTTTGACTAAAAACTATATTTACAGAAAAATATCTCCCTCTCTCTCTCCCTCTCTCTCTCTCTCTCTCTCTCTCTCTCTCTCTCTCTATATATATATATATATATATATATATATATATATATATATATATATATATGTATGTATGTATATATATATATATATATATATATATATATATATATATATATATATATATATATATATATGTACTTGTGTGTGTAATCTTGGGTGTATGGGAGATGTCTGTATGGATGCGTATGTGGATGTGTACTAATATTCCCGTACTGAATATTTTATACATCAAAATTACAATAAAAGTGACCATTTTATAACACAGCAAGAGACTCATAGTTTGTAACACAGCAGGAGACTCATACTTTGTAACACAGCAGGAGACTTAAACTTTATGATACAGCAGGAGACTTATAGTTTATGACACAGCAGGAGACTTATACTTTATGATACAGCAAGAGACTCTTAGTTTATGACACAGCAAGAGACTCATACTTTCTAACACAGCAAGAGACTCATAGTTTAGGACACAGCAGGAGACTTATAGTTTATGACACAGCAAGAGACTCATACTTTATGATACAGCAAGAGACTCTTAGTTTATGACACAGCAAGAGACTCATAGTTTATGACACAGCAAGAGACTCATACTTTCTAACACAGCAAGAGACTCATAGTTTATGACACAGCAAGAGACTCATAGTTTATGACACAGCATGAGACTCATAGTTTATGACACAGCAAGAGACTCATAGTTTATGACACAGCAAGAGACTCATAGTTTGTAACACAGCAAGAGACTCATAGTTTGTAACACAGCAAGAGACTCATAGTTTATGACACAGCAAGAGACTTATAGTTTATGACACAGCATGAGACTCATAGTTTATGACACAGCAAGAGACTCATAGTTTGTAACACATTAAGAGACTCATACTTTATGACACAGCAAGAGACTCATAGTTTATGACACAGCAAGTGACTTAGACTTTATAAGACAGCAAGTGACTCAGACTTTATAAGACAGCAAGTGACTCAGACTTTATAAGACAGCAAGTGACTCAGACTTTATAAGACAGCAAGTGACTCAGACTTTTTATGACAGCAAGTGACTCAGACTTTTTATGACAGCAAGTGACTCAGACTTTTTATGACAGCAAGTGACTCAGACTTTATAAGACAGCAAGTGACTCATACTTAGAGCATGCTTGTCTTTATGATTACCGTGTGTCTTGTATTTATATTACTATTTCGCTATTTCTGCATACTCCGTACTCCCAACTGTATATTTACTTTGTTTTTCAAGACAACACAATAATATAATAAGAAGAAACTCCACAGGGGAGCATGTACAGCAGGGGTCTACCAATCAAGGTAAGGCGAGTCACATGACAAGAAGTGAATACCAGACAATGCAGCACAAGATAGTTTGTATATGTTTGTGTACACGCGCGCGCGCGCACACACACACACACACACACACACACACACACGTGTGTATATAAATATATTCTTTACACACAAAAAAGAAACGCATCGCTACTGAAATTTAAAACTTTGACATTCTGCATCTTTGCAACGCAATAAGTGAAATTACTCAAATTTCACACACGAATACCTTAGGGTTCCACTAATCAATTGACGCGTTATTTTGCATTTGAGTCACGATAATTTTAGGTGTACTGCCTTTCCCGTTAGTATGGTGTGTGGCCTCCTCTTGCGTGGATTTGTGAATGGGCATTTCCTGGTAATGGATGCGATCACATGTCTGATGTGGACCTGTGGGATCAATGCCCACTCTTTCTGGTGTGTCTGGAAAACATCACGACCATTGGCTGTAGCAACGTTTCGGACTCATGTCTGCAGACAGAGATGGACAGGGAAGGGTTTACATGTTATTGGCAGCTAGGAACTGCGTGCTGAACCGTGCTGAAAAGGGTCTGATATTGTCCTGTTGGAAAATATGTATGTTGGCATCCCAGAATTGAAGGTCATGTGGTCGAAGAATTTTATTGACATAACGTTGCGCATTCAAGCTTCATTTTAATGTGCACCAATTGACTCCTTCCGTTGTAACTGATCATTCCTCACACCAATACACCTCCACCACTGTGCAGCAGAGCTTCATCAATACAATTTTGGGCTAAACCTTCATTTCACCTACGGCAGGCCCTACTTCTTTCTATGAGTGCCGTTCACAATACTTTCTGTTACTTGATTAATTCACGGAACCAGACACGTCTCCCAGGGACGATGTTTGTTGCCCAAAGAGGTAGATTTTGGCAGTGGCGATGCGTAAGGACAGGTCAGTTTAGGATGCTGTTGTAAACCTGTCTCCGATGTGACGAAGCCAAATACAACGATTCTCTGCTGCTGTTATCTCCACTGCGATGTCGGTCTTCAACTGAAGCAGTGGCTTGAAACCGGTGTTAAAGTCGCTTGCTGGTTCTCTGATGCATGTTTAAATCCCTCGCAACCTGACTTGAATTTCTCCTGACTGCAATCGGCCAATAGCAAGATTCCTCAAATTTATCGATAGATGCGCCACTTCGTGACTGCTCGAAAATGAACTGAGTGTTTTGGTGTAGCGTTATCCTTTTATAGGGTTTCAGTTGCATAGGCAGTGAATAGGGTTCACCTCAAACTGTGTTGCTTTCTTGTGCACGTATCATGAGCTATGCTCACAAATAGGGTCTCAAACACAACTGACCACTGCGTTGTAACGATTACAAAAACCCACGCAATTCACGCCCACATGTCCACTGGACACGGTAAACAACAGTTGAGTCTGCTTTTCACATACCCGAGTACAATATTTTTTTTTACAAACTAATAAAAACACGTCATCGGTTAACTATTTTTTTAAACTGTATATATGAGGAAGAGGAAGAAGGGGAGATGAAGGAAGAAGAGGAGGAGGAGGAGAAGATGTATAATAATAATAAGAAGAAGAAGAAGAAGAATAAGTAGAAAAAAAAAAGAAGAAGAAGAATAGCGAAAATAAGAACAAAAGAGAGGCTTACACGCCGAACAGTTTTAAAAGGAAAATAGATCAATATTTAGAGAATACAACGCATTAAGAATAAAAATTTGCTAGAATATTAAAATAAAACCCCGCTCTTCTAACAAATAGTTGAAGAAAACCCCGTCTTTCAATCTACTCTGCCAGTTAAACACTTATGACATTTTTCTTTTTACATCTAACTGCGCCTCTTAACTAGCAACTGCCTACTGTGGTGTCTACCTCTCGAAGCGCAACAAAGAGAAGTTGCCGTTTTGGTAAATCTACAAGCCAAATCCAGTTGAGACACCTTAAGCTTGTCTTTTCTATCTTGAAAGGTGGCAAGGCGATCACGTCTGCCGATGTTTGCCCAACGGGAGGTGCAGGAGATTAGGCACTGTCTTGACCTAGTGATGAGGCTCAAGTTTATGGTCAGACAGGTGAGTTGTAGCATAGTTAATAAAGGTTTTAAGGTACATAAATGACCCCCTAAAAAGAAAGAAACCCCCCCCCCCCCCCCCCAGTAAATCTAATTATACACACACACACACACATCAGTAAAGTCTTTAAGAATAAGGTGTTGAATCTCTAGGTTTCATGGTCGAATCATACGGAAAAGGTTGATACATCTGTAGCTGTTAAGTATGTTAGGGACCCAGTGTTAGTTGCTTAAGCACACTGGCTAAGCCAATAATTTTAAGGACCATTCAAGGTCCTTACCCTCATAGAACTGGTGTCTCCGTTACAGGCGCCCTAATGATAACTTCCTTGCAGTTTGAACAGGATATCTTGGATCTACCTTGTTAATCTGCCATCCAGACTGAGGATGTAAAATCGGAGTACGGTAGGGTAAACCATTAGGTAGCATCCTGGAGGAGACAAAGTGATTGATCGATAGAATGACCTTTGGACTCGCGGTGGGTAACGCAAAGATTTGGTCAGGAAGACGATGACATATTTCATTTAGAAGAAATTCACGCCATTCCAGTGGGAACGCATCGAAAAGCAAAGACTGACTTTCCAAAGCATTGCTGAGCATTTTGGGATATAATAGTGTCAACTGTGTAATCAGTCATCATCATCATCATCACCAGTTTCCACTTCTGCAGTTAAGTGTTGTAGGGAAGGGACAGTTGCGATCTATTGCTTGATGGGCAGCAATGGCTATTGTCATTCTGTGTCGATGTAGAAGCTCTTTAATGTCATCAATCCATATTCTCCTAGGACGACCTCTTGATTTTACTTCAAAGCCTTTCATGTGTAGCGCCTCTGGCTGCATTCTTACTAAATGACCAAACCATTTGACCTTCTGTTTCTCAATGAATCTGCTGCATGTTGTTGTTCCTACAGTTTGTCTGATAATCTCATTTCTAACTTTGTCTCGGTTGGTCAAATTGGCGGCTTTTCTCAGGCATCTCATTTCACAGGTGTTAATTTTACGCAGGTTAGTCTCTGATAATGTCCAAGTCTGGCACTGGTAGCACAGTATTGGTATGAATATGCTGTTTATAATATGTTTCTTGGTTCTCATACTTATTTTTAGATAGCTTAATAACTTTGTCAGTTGGTAAAAAAGTGCACTGCCTCGTTGGCATCTTGTTTCTATTTCCCGATCTTGTTTTCCATCCTCCGAGAATATACTTCCTAGATATTTTAATTCTTTAACTTGCTTAAGACAGGTACCATTCAATAAGATATGTAGCTTGCTAGGAATTCTGCTGACATGCAGTACTTCAGTTTTGGAAGTATTTATTTTCATGTTATATCTATATCTTCTAAATGTTGAACTTAGTCTCTTCAAATGTTCTTGAATTATACTCCCCTCATTGTAGAACAGGCACTGATCGTCTGCATATAGTTCTGTGTCTGCAAACAGTCTCTTGTACAACCTCTTGCACATTTAAAAGGGAATGCTGGTCCAATGAGTCAACACCATATTCAAAGTTTGTTGAACTAAGACTAGTCAACTTTATCACAAGAACTCGTTTGTCGGTGTAAATCAGAGTGCGATCACAAGAAGAGGAAGAAGAAGAAGAAGAAGAAGCAGAAGAAGGTGTTTGATTTAAAATCGGGTGCTTCTCTTCCATGTCCTTCTCGGCTTTCTAAGAAGACTTCTATTGCTGGTATTATATAGTGAGATTTGGTTTCTGTCCCAGTATGGGTTATTCTCTCCTAGGACACGTTTGGCGGGGTACTGACCCTGATCGGGCACGCCTGCTGGGTCTTTACGCACACAATACTACACCCCCCCCCCTCTTTTTTTCAACCCTTTCCAAGTGGTGTAGCCGTTATGTGTGCCACAATTCAATTATAACTTCAAGGGAATATCTGGAATGTACCTTCTTGGTCTGCCGTACAGACTAAAACGGAATATCTGGGATATACCTTCTTGGTCTGCCGTACAGACTAAGACGTTTAAATCTCAGGACGGTATGATAAACCTTTATGTAGCATTCAGAAGGGAACATACTGATCGATCAATCACCTTTCGCTACACGCATGCAGTCTTGGGCGCCGCTGACATGCCAAATGAGTGTAGATTGACCGTTATATTTTGCGGGTAATCCGTTCTCTTTGTTTGTTAACTGCTGCAAAGATATCTTCCCACTTCTTCTTTTCTATTCTCACTTATACCAGGCTGTAGCCCAGCGTTGTGGTTTCAGGAGATTGTCTTGCGCTTCTCGGGTGACTTCGGTAATGGATTTGTTCATCTTAATGCAGGTTTCAGGTACATCTTTTAGCGTGGCGAACAGATGCTTGACTGCCAGCCTGAAAGTCTTGGGTCCCAGTCCCCACTACTGAGGCATATATCTTTACAGTTGATCTTGGCTCCCGTCCCGACCCAGCTTTAAATGGCTACAGTGAAATGTCCCGGAAAGTAAAAGCGGCTGGCTTGATGTTTATCATATAACTCATTAGCCGGCTGAATTATAAAAATAATTTCCCGATACACACAGGTGTGAAAAAGGGTCCTATACTTACTGTACTAACCTACATCTATTTGCCAGTTTGTTTGTACAGGAGAGGAGTTTTCAAAACATCCAGAACCACAGCTTACTTCTTGTAGTCCAGGGCGTGTGGTGTTGGTAGTCATATCCATTTACAACCTTCTGTCCGTCCCGTGTTCTTGCAATCAGTTCTGATACAGATGATCTTCCGCACCATGATGTCAGACTGTCCAACATCTTCTCTTCAGCTGCCTCTTTTCCCCTCCAACTTTCTCAGTGTCACGACGTACTCCATTTGTCTCCTTTTCATGCAATGACAAAATAATGTAGATTGCCTCCTTCTGATGTGGGCAGGCAGTTCTCTTCGTGAGTCGGTTTCTTTCCAGAAATCTTCTTTAGTCTTAGTCTTTTTTATCTGTCCAGGGTATTCTCACCATTCGTCTATAAAACCACATTTCTGCCGCTTCCATTTTTTTTCTCACTAATCATCTAACTGTCCATGATTCATTTCTGTATATCAGGATAGGATAGAACCATGTTATGAACAAAATATCATTACTTGATTATGGTAATACCGAAATTCGTCCCAACAATAGGAAACATTGAGGCGATGGAGAGGCAGGGAGAGATCAACAGAGAGAATGCTGAGTAGTTTGGCTTTAGGGCATGGGGGATAATCTCTGTCAGGAATAATTGACAGTACATGAAACACAAGGCTGTGGTCAGACACGATGGCACATTCCACACGACATGGACTAAATAAAGAAGAATAAAAAGTTTCTAAACAACCTGACTTCTATGATAGACTGTTCATGACCCGGTCAGGCACACAAAGTGGTGACCTGAGTGTCGATTGCAGCCGTTCTGAAACTTCATATTCCACTCATACACTTGTTGGGTTGACAGGCATGCGTCACAGAGTTGGACCTTCATTCGCCGATGAATTGCTATAGGTTTCACCCCTTCAGTGAAAAACAGGATAACAGAAGCTATTCCACTTTGATGCAGGTCAAAGGTAAAAAGGCTTTCTTTAAACTGTTATTATGATGTCCCCCTCTTCTTCTTCACCGTGTTGTATTGTGCTTAATACTCTTGGCATCCTTAAAAACAATACTGGCAGGTTACAAAACTATGACTATGTAATTTTTTCCCTCCACACTTTAAATTGTTGTGTTGAAAGGGGCTAAGCCAATACGTTTTGATTTGAGTAATTTGCCAAATGATTACAGCATTGAGGTTGAAAACAAATTCGAGGCGCTAATGGCAGTGCAGGAGGTTATGACACCTGATGAGTTGGCTGATGAAACAAGAAACATCCTCATCACAACAGCTCAGAACATGATTTCTAAAAAAACGACACAAGAAACAGATTTACATTACAGAAAAAACTTTCAACCTGATAGAAGAAATGAGAAATTTAAAGCAAGTAGGAACAGAAAAAAAAATAGCCATGCATATAGGGACTACACGAAAGAAATCAGAAGAGCTATCAGAGAAGATAAGAAACAGCTTATTATAAATACCTGTAATAGAATTGAACAACTCCAGATGCAATTAAGAGACAGAGACATGTTTAAAGAAATTAAAACATTGAAATGCAAAGTCAGGCCTTCTTTACGTGTAATAAGTGATAAAAACGGTAACACATTAACGGAAACCAAAGACATATTAGAAAGATAGAAAGAATACTGCAGAGAAATGTATGAGGATTTGACAAGTAATTCAAAAACGACTTGTGAAAGTTATGAAAAAGAACCAGAGCCTTTACTGCATGAGGTACGATCAGCAATACACAGCCTAAAGAAAGGAAAGTCACCAGGTTGCGATGAAATACCAGCAGAAATAATTCAAGCAGGAAGAGAGGCCAGCGTCCGAATCTATCATGCACTGTGCTCGAAAATCTGGAACAGTGGCATGTGGCCTAAAGCGTGGAAAAGAACAGTCTATATCTCTCTCCCAAACAAAGGAAATCCAAAACTATGCTCCAACTACCGTACCATCGCATTAATAAGTCATGCTAGCAAAATCCTCTTACGAATTATCATGAAAAGGATTGAAAGGAAATTACAATATGAGCTAGATGAAGTACAAGCAGGTTTCAGACAGGGTAGAGGAACTAGTGATCACATCTTTAATCTGAGAATAATTTTTTGAAAAATGCAGAGAATACAACGTAGATCTTCATGCTTGTTTTATTGATTATAGCAAGGCATTTGATTGTGTCCAACACCACAAACTGTGGAGGATTATGAAAAGTATGGGGTTTCCAGTGCATTTAGTGCATTTAATTGAAAATCTTTATCATGAACAACAAGCCGCCACAAGAGCAGCTCATAAAACATCTGATTGGTTCAAGGTGCAAAAGGGGGTGAGGCAGGGGTGCATTCTCTCACCATACCTATTCAATATATATGCAGAAAATATAATGAGAAATGTCAAAAATGACCAGACTTGTGACAGTTATGATCCGCTCAAAATTGGTGGCAACCCTATTCCGGAACTCCGCTACGCAGGTGACATAGTCCTCCTTTCGAACAGCGTAAAGGGAATAGAAAATTTAATATTGTCTCTCCAAAAGCACAGTGAAGATCAAAATCTGTTCTTGAATTTAAAGAAAACGAAAATAATGTCAACAGATAAAACTGGCTGTCACCCAAAAATAACAATAAATGATGAAGAAATTGAAAATGCCACAAACTTTGAATATCTAGGCTCTATAATAAACAACAATGGAGACTGTTCGACATAAATTAAAAGGAGGATGACCATAGCAATGCAAAGATTGAACAGCCTTAAAAGTCTATGGTTAAGCACCAGCAAGGAGATAAAAATTAGAATTTTGAGAGCATGCATCTTCCCTGTGGCTACATACGGATGTGAGTCGTGAACTATCTCTCAGTCCTTAAGAAAGAGAATAGGGGCTTTTGAGCTGAAATGTTATAAAAAGATGCTCAGAATATCTTGGACAAAGAAGATGGGAAATATTGACATCTTAAAAGATCTGAACATCAAGAAAGATTGGCTAATAAAAAGCATTATTTCTCGAAAGCTGAAATATTTTGGTCATATCAAGCGCCACGACGGATTGGAAAACATTATAGCAGAAGGCATGGTACCAGAAAGGAGGGGCAGGGGCCGACCGACACGAAGATGGGCACAGGATATAGTGACTCCTTGAATGGGAAAATGCATGAGGCGGGAGAAATGGCGAGTTTCTTTCAGGCAGACTGTGATGAGAGCGACGTTCTGCAAAGGACCTGCTACATGATGATGATGATGACACTTTAAATGCTTTCACTTGAAGCTCACTCACACGTTATTTAAAAAAAAAAAAATATTTTCTAAGATTAGCTCTTTTCATTTTAGAATTCCCTTCATTTTAGATATACATAACCATGCAAACTATGTGTTTTATCCAGTCGTCCCCTTGTGGGATACAATTTTTTTTATTTTTTGAAGCCCCACCCTGGCTTTTGTGGGGGCCCTGAATATAGCCGGGCCATAAATATGGCCTAACGGCTGAAAGGGTTTCTGGGGACCTCTTCATGGGTGATCCTCATCCGCATTGTGGCACTTTGTGTCACCGGGTGTTTATCGCTTGTGTGATGTCCGAGGGGGGGGGGGGTGTACAACTTCCTACCTACCTACATACCTACCTACCTACCTACCTAACCATGCTAGCGGTGGCTTCCCTCACTGCAACAGACCACATACTATACACAATGTACCAGGATGTTGGCGAAAAGTATGTCTGGGGAAAAAAAAATTGTCCGCCACAGCACGACGTCGCATCTAAACAAACAATTTAACTGGAGGAAACACCATCATAGAGGCAAACATGGCTGTACACAGGATCATAGGTTTTGGCCTGACATACCACCTAGCGCCTGGTACAAAAAGAAAATCTACATGAAGTTCGCAGTTTGAACAGTTTAGACACGGGAGTCAGCAGTAAGTTTGGTTTTGGCTTTAAGATGATTGATAATTTCAGAAAATAAATTGAACGTCTTCGTTTGCAGTGTTATAGGCATAATATTTGTTGATTTCTGTGTCGTCTGCGATATAAACAAAGAAACTGCATAATATTTTTCTTAACCACTTACTTCTGCCATCTGTTTTGTTTGTTTATGTTTTAGAAAAATCGTTTTTTTTTTTCTTAGGAAGAATAAGGATGAGATAATTTTATAGGTGATATCAATACAGGCGTGTCTAAGAGTAAGGTCTCAGTACAGGCCTGGTCATGACAGAGTTTTATTATCATCATCAGGTGCCTTGCCGACTGGGTTTAGATGAATAATTTTCTTTTCGTCGATTGTATCTTTCATTATTGAAATAAATAAATAAATAAACACATAATTATAAGATTTGTTGAAGTTAATACACCATTATGCTTACACAAGTAATACGATAAGTGTACTGCTTCGTAGTCAAGCCTTTATTTATTCTGCGTTACTTCACAATAAGACGTGATGTTAGTTTCCTTACCATGTTTTCTTTCCATGTTTTCTTTCCAGACACCATAAGAAAATTGTGAAAATGCCCATAAAGTAAAAAAAAAAAAAAATAAGTAGATTTCTTTTTACGCCTTTAAGCTCATCGGGCATATGGGAAGAGCACCCATATTTTTACAGACCAATCGGCACTAGGTGGGTAATGTGGTCAGCATATCGCCGTCCGTCTTTACTTCACCAGGACAGCCATCCTGGTACCCATTTTAGGCTGGGTCGACCTGTGACGCCCCATACCATGATAAAAATCCATGCAGCCGGCAGTGGGTTTCGATCGCGGTACGTTGGAATTACGAGTCGGATTCGCGACGCCTAAGTCACGGACGCCGTGAAAGTGCCCATATGGCCATTTTATTTTTCTAGTCTGATCCTATAGCAGTTACAGTAGGAGTAAAGCACTCTGCCACAACTGGAGAAAGACCCCGTCAACTGATTAGGTGACGAGTGAACTAAGCAATGTGCTAAATATGTTTATTTTATTGTGAGTTTGTTTCTCTTCGAATATATTATACAAATATTTAGGTTTGAGGTTTGAACAACCAATCAACATCATGGCACACGGGCAGAAACCCATAAGTGCTCCGTTCGACTTCTAACTCAAGTCTGAGTCCGAAGTAGTTCAGCGCAGTGCACCGGCGAGGAATCTGAAATATTTTGGCTAGATTTTTAACTCCAAATTTTGCCAAGGCAGCGCCGTTAGGCTTATCAGTGACCAGAGGAAATTACTAGAAGTCCTTGCACGGGAAAAAATCCCAGCCTTTGCCGGGGTACGAACTCGGGACCTCTAGCACCCGAGGCGGACACCATACACTAAGACCCCCCCCCCCCCCCCCATACATAATAGATTAATGTACATGATAAACTATATACAATAAAAAATTTTTAATGTAAAGCTGCATACATTATTTTCTGTCTCCTTCCCACTCACATCTCTTCTTCCCTCTCTTATTTCCTCTCCCTCTTTTATGCCTACCTCCTCCTCAAACTATCTCTAAAACTATCTCTTTCAGTCTCACTCGCCTCACCCAGTGATCTTTAGTTACACCCAATGTTTCAAGGCGTCTAGATATTTTTCTTAAAAGGATGGTTGACAAATTGTGTTTTGGTTTACAGCATATCTGGCATTACGACCCATGTTGTCAATGTCAGTGACGGTTAGGGTATTTGGTGTCAGTTCCACAGATGTACAGACTAATCGATAGAGATGTTGTCAATGTCAGTGACGGTTAGGGCATTTGGTGTCAGTTCCACAGATGTACAGACTAATCGATAGAGATGTTGTCAATGTCAGTGAGGGTTAGGGTATTTGGTGTCAGTTCCACAGATGTACAGACTAATCGATCGATAGAGATGTTGTCAATGTCAGTGACGGTTAGGGTATTTGGTGTCAGTTCCACAGATGTACAGACTAATCGATCGATAGAGATGTTGTCAATGTCAGTGACGGTTAAGGCATTTCGTGTCAGTTCCACAGATGTACAGACTAATCGATCGATAGAGATGTTGTCAATGTCAGTGACGGTTAGGGTATTTGGTGTCAGTTCCACAGATGTACAGACTAATCAATAGAGATGTTGTCAATGTCAGTGACGGTTAGGGTATTTGGTGTCAGTTCCACAGATGTACAGACTAATCAATAGAGATGTTGTCAATGTCAGTGACGGTTAGGGTATTTGGTGTCAGTTCCACAGATGAACAGACTAATCAATAGAGATGTTGTCAATGTCAGTGACAGTTAGGGTATTTGGTGTCAGTTCCACAGATGTACAGACTAATCGATCGATAGAGATGTTGTCAATGTCAGTGACGGTGAGGGCATTTGGTGTCAGTTCCACAGATGAACAGACTAATCAATCGATAGAGATGTTGTCAATGTCAGTGACGGTTAGGGTATTTGGTGTCAGTTCCACAGATGAACAGACTAATCGATAGAGATGTTGTCAA
The DNA here is from genome assembly GCA_905116865.2 of Candidula unifasciata. NCBI lineage: Eukaryota > Metazoa > Mollusca > Gastropoda > Stylommatophora > Geomitridae > Candidula > Candidula unifasciata. Next base: position 246,870 of record CAJHNH020006445.1, on the reverse strand, counting down.
TGTCAGTGACGGTTAGGGTATTTGGTGTCAGTTCCACAGATGTACAGACTAATCAATCGATAGAAATGTTGTCAATGTCAGTGACGGTTAGGGTATTTGGTGTCAGTTCCGCAGATGTACAGACTATTCGATAGAGATGTTGTCAATTTCAACAACGTTTAAGGCATTTGGTGTTGGCTCCATGGGTGTTCACTACAGATTATTCTAAGAGAAGATGCGGCCAATGTCAGTGATGATTTGGGCATTTGGTGTTAGTTCCTATATATATATATATTTTATTGTGTTTGTTTTCGCGAAGAGCGACTGGCTGAATATATAGAGCCTTGGTCTTTTATGTGAGACACACGATTTCTTCTTCTTCTTTGCATTCACCGGCAGAAAGTTCTTGTTGTTCCCCCACTTCTAGACTGCAGTCCTGTTTCTGAGCCTGAGTGTTGCGTGTGCATGCGTTTGATAGATTTGACTCAATAATGTGCAGACTGTTGGTTCCTTGCCTCTCAGGCAGATGTACTCTGACTTTGAAGGAAGCTCCTAGTCAGTCGACTCTTACGAGATGCTTTTGGGTAGGCAGTTGGTCTATTCTTGTTTTCCCCATAACAGGGCCCCGGAACCCACACTGGAAAAAGGGATTTGAAACCCCGGTAAGGATAAACGTAGGTTTTTTTTTAACCATCGCGGAAAAAAGGAAATATTCTAACCTGCACAGTCTGTGGCGACTACACTAGACACGCGGCCCTAAGTCCAGAGGCTCAAGAGCTCTCCGCCCTACTCAAAGTAGTAAAAAGAGTCAGTAATAGGACCATTTGCAACATCTTCAGGCGTATTCAGCACACTGTGTTTGACCTTCATTTTATAGACCAATCAGCACCTGGCATGTGATATGATCAACATCATGCTAGGCACTTTTACTTTCCAGGTCTTTACATGGTACCAAGTTAAGGTCATTTAAAAAAAAATTGGCTCTACTAAGATTTGAACCCATGACCTTTTGATCCGCAGGTGAACGTCCAGCCACTACATCATGGCAGCTCTCATTTCTTCAAATAACATGTCCAAAAGTACCCCTACCTACGTCTAATTTGTCAGACTTCAATAAATTGAAAAAAATGTATTGACTTTTAGGTCTAACCATCCTTTATTGGGTAACAAGAAAAAGTCCTGGGATGTAAAGACGGCCGGCGTGGTGCTGACCACATCACCCATCGAAGTCTCATGGACTCTCCTGTTTTCAAAGTTCTTCCACTTTTAGTAGTCATACTAAAGAAAAATGAAGGGCTGCATTAAAAAATAACTGCCTTTATTACCACGAATGCGGTGTAGGCGTCTTTGAGCCTGAGGATTTAAGGCGGCATGGATAGTGCTGTTATTATTTTGCCCTCGACAGGAAAAAATCCCCAGCCTTACCAAGGATTCGAACCCGGGTCTACCGCTTGAAAGCCCAGCGTTCCAACCGTTCGGTAAAATAAATAACTCCTTAAAATTAGGCATGTTTCCAGACCACCATTTGAAAAAGACTGCCCTAGTCGTTTCATCCGTCCTGATTATTCGTCCTTGATTATACATAATCAAAATGAAAAAAAAATAAATTATTATCCGCGACAGATACTATGGCAAGTCGGTCGCCATCTTCCCTGATTGTGACACTGATCGTTGCCTTGCTGTCTCTGGGAGTGGGTCTGGTGATTGGGTACCTACTGCGTCCCTTGCAAGAGGCCGAGCACAAAGTCATCGCTGGATGGATTGGCAGCGCCGACAAGGAAATGACAGACGAGAAACTGGCGGCCCTTGAGATGCTGCGGGATTGTGGCAATTTGGCTAGGGAGAATACCATCATCAGCAAGTGAGATTTACTTTTCTTTCTTTCTTAATCAATTTCTTGTTTCCCCCCCCCCCCCCCCCCTCTCTTGCCTGATTTCTTTTTTTTTTTTTTTTACTCTAATTTTGTTTTTTATTGTAAAATGTAAACTAGTTTCCCAGTGTCTTGTATTAAAACGAACAATTTCATTAATGGCGGATATGCCCTTCGCCTGTGTATTGCTGGGGCCTATTAGCAAAGATTAGTAGGTTGCTATACATGTCGTAAGAGGGCAGCCATATTGAGGATAAGGAATGGAGGGGGGGGGGTGTGAGGCTTTGGAAAAGGAGAAGGGGGGGGGGGGGAAAGTGAGACTAGTTACCAGATTCCATAGAAAGCTTGAACTATGACACCCAGTTATGAGTAAAGCTGCAAAATACTTGGTGTCAGTTGGCTGAGGAGCTATGCTCAGCTTCTGCTGGGAAGAAGAAGACGGAGGAGAAGAGGAAAACGGAAGAAAAAGGGGGAGGAGATGATACTGGCATTGTACTTATAAGTTCCTCGTGTGGATTCCAGGGCCCCATTGTGCCGAAAATAAGAAGTCGGAGTGCATCTGCGAAGAGAACAGCAGCGAGCAGCTGCACATAAATAAGTCAGTAAAACGTTTCTATGTATAAAGTTTCTCTTATGTCCGCCATAATGCAAGGCAGTCAGAAATCATGTCTCCACTCCCCCCTCCCCCCATTATTATTTTCAGTTGTTTCACTATTTTCCACTGTTTCTTGTCTAAAAGTGTATGTTAGCTTCATTTTAAGCATGCAGTCTACTGTAACATCTGGCCTATAATCTGCACTTTCCATTCTTATCTCTGTGCGGGTCTATTCTCGAGATCAATGTTCTTTGGCGAGCATTAGAAATAAAGTTCTAGAAATATGCTTTCCAAATTACATAGCCCAAAGATATTCAAAATAATTTCAGAAGAGACGATATTTTCCACGAAGGCGTACCTGCTGGTGCAGACAGCTTGTAACCTGAATGTTTGTTTCATCGATCATATCAGATACCGTCTCCACAATGAAGGTTGGCTGTAATAGATCTCCTGCACGTCTGCCAATAGTCTTGGCTGTAGACTCAGGATGTTGTTCGTCCATTTCTTGATGTTGTCCTTCCATCTGTATCGTTGTATTCCACTTGCTATCATGCCCTCGACTTTTCCCCCACTATTGTTTTAAAACAAAAGTGTAGTGTAGTCCAACATTTTTCAGTCGTGTCCTTTTATTTCTTTTCCATAACTCTCTTTTTATTTTCGCAGTCTTTCCAGAACCTCTGTATTTGATTGTTTTTGTTTCCATAAAATACAGCCTATTCTTCTGTATATTCACAATTCCAGAGACTTAAACAGCTGTTCATTGTCTACGTTTCTGTGCCATATAGCAGGGTTGAGTATATATAACATTGTCTACGTTTCTGTGCCATACAGCAGGGTTGAGTATATATAACATTGTTGTGTAAACTCTGGTTAGTTTATTTCGATGTTTGAATGCAGGCGTTTGGTAGAGAGCGAAGTAGAAGCATGTCGAGCGTTGACCTGTGACCTGCCTTACCCCCGGACCTTCGTGGTCTACAAACTGGACGGCGAGACCGTGGATCTTGACGGGAGACTGGAGGAGAAGGCCTGGACCAATGTCGGCTGGTCTGAAGCTTTTGTAGGTTAGTGTATGATAATGTCAGATATTTGTTACCGTAGAGTTAAATATTCCCTATCATCACTCGCCTTCACTGGACTACAGGTTACTTAGTAATCGTTTTGTGGTGCCCTATTAAAACTGCTGTATGGCTTTGATAAGTTGGTAGACATGACTACCAACGCCACCTGGTATGGACTTGAGGAAGAAGAAGCAGAAGAAGAGCAGGAGGAAGAGGAAGAAGAAGAAGAAGAAGAGGAGGAGGAAGAGGAAGAGGAAGAAGAAGAAGAAGAAGAAGAAGAAGAAGAAGAAGAAGAAGAAGAAGAAGAAGAAGAAGAAGAAGAAGAAGAAGAAGAAGAAGAAGAAGAAGAAGAAGAAGAAGAAGAAGAAGAAGAAGAAGAAGAAGAAGAAGAAGAAGAAGAAGAAGAAGAAGAAGAAGAAGAAGAAGAAGAAGAAGAAGAAGGAGGAGGAGGAGGAGGAGACGAATAATATGGCAATACTGTTGAAAGGGGTTTCAGGGATTTGCGCCTGTGTGAGTCTCAACCTCGAGGGTTAACCCTTCAGACTGCAATCTTTGAGAGGAAAATTAGTTAATTGACAGTCTTCCTTCCGCTTCTCCTTATCTGTTTCTCCTTATTCCAGTCATCATATTGAAGTGATGGTGTGTGTGTGTGTGTGTGTGTGTGTGGGAAAAGGGGGTGGGGGGGGGGGGGGGGGGTTTTCAAGGATCTCCTGCTTGATCATTTTTATGTTCTGTGTCGTTTACTCTTTACTTCTCTAATGTTGTTCTTTATGATGTCGCTCCATCGATTACATGGTCTTCCTCTGCCCTTGTCTTGCCTACTCTAAGCCACGGTAGCGACTAGGCGCTTGACTGCGGCACCGGAGAACGTAGGTTCTAATCCGAACAGAACCGAACTTTTTTCTTAAAAAATGACCTTGGCTCCTAGATCGACCCAGCCTTAGATGGGTATCAGGTAATATATTGGGAAGTAAAGGCGACAGGCATGATGTTGACCACATCACTCATCAAGCTGCCAATTGGTCTGTAAAGGATAGTTCTAGCACTTTATGCCCACGCCTGAAAGCATGGAAGAGTGTATTTTACTTTTACATCTGAGGTGGGATTGCCAGTTGCCTACCTCACCGCCTTTTCTTCCCAGACAATTCAGAAGAAGGTTCTAGTTACGAAGTTTGGCCTGACTACACAATGGCTGACCTTTCATTCATGCTTGCTCAGGCTAGTCTATGTTAGAGGGGTGTCACGTTGTACTGTTTTTCATCGCAAAGCGTTCTGCTCTGCGTTGCGGATTAATCATTGCTTTGTGTCTTTTCATCGATTGCTTGCGTGATTATTTTCTTGTTCTCTTACCTGCGCGACGGTTAGAGAGTATGCAAACAGCGATATTTACTATTCCTATGTTCCTTGTAAGTTCTGTCTTTCTTTCAGAGGAGGAAGGGAGGGGGGGGGAAGGGGGGTTACGGCCAACGAACGTAGAAATACAAACAGCATTCCAGTTTCAAAACTCAAGAATTGTCCCACCTGTGACGCTTTCCCCTGCAGTAATTCTTATTTGTACAAGGCCCAAACAGCGCGTAAATCAGCTTCCCCTCACGTGACACGGGCTAGTCTACGTTTCAGGGGTTTCACGTCGTCTTCTTTCGTATGATATCAGCGGCAATGTCGCGTGTTTTATACTACACGACGACACTGCTTTAAACGACCCCAGAACATCTAGAACTAGCCCTAACCTTACCCCCCCCCCCCCCCCCCCCCCACGTCACAGCTTCAGCTTAGGTCCCAGTCCAGATTACGTCCCCATAGTTTGAGAACTGTTAACATTTTCCTCTGCACTATAAAAATCCTTACCGCTGCAGAAAAGCAACGGTCTCCTCCTTGTCGCTCGCCAACACTGACAGATCACCTAAATTCATGTTGTAGCTAAACTCCGTAATATACACAATGTCGGCACCCGCTGCCAACAAAAATTACAACACACTGCGTAGCTCCCCGCCTACAGACGCACAATACTACAATAAAAGCAAGAACAGAAATGCACGTTCAGAAAAAAAGATAATATTTGTAAATAAAATGAATTATTGTAGCTTTGTGCTCATCAACAACAACCACCGAGTGGAGGAATGCTCTCTTCTACCCTCTAGTTCAGTGGCTGTCAAGCTTCCTAAAGCTCTGTCAAGCTTCCTAAAGCTGTAACTCTTTAATACAGTTCCTCATGCTGTGGCGACAACCAATCATACAAATATTTTTGTTGCTACTTCAAAACTTCAATGATTATGTGTTTTCCGAAAGTCTTTGGCGAGCCCTGTGAAAGGGGTTGACCACAAAAGGGTCGCGACCCACGGGTTGAGAACCGCTGCTCTAGTTGCACTTACATTATTTTGGCATTCTGGACTGGATGTTTTCTTTGTAATAACCATTACACATGGTTTTTGTGTGTGTGTGGGTCTGTTCGAAAAATGTCCTTTGCATTGGCTTTTTGTTACAAATGTATCAAGCTTTGTAACCGCAATTCATTTCAGCGTTCAAAACTGTATCCCCATAAAGCAGACTATGTCCATTACAACCACCAACTGATATTTATTAGTAGATTGTCTTCCGGTCAAAATAGGCACGGTCACTGTTGTGAGCCGTGACACATTTTGTTGCTTCTACCAGACAGTGGCAGGTGCATTTTTGCTCCATTTGTAGACTGAAAGGATAGTTTCGTCGCCCAACTTCTGAGTTGAGTGCATGGCGTGATACTGTGAGCTGCTGATTTCATTTGGAATGCTTTTCTACTGTAACCAACGTGGTTGTGTGAATTGTAGATTCATAAAATAGCGCGATGTCTGTTGTCGCAATGTTGGTGGTGCCATTATGTGATTAAAATTGATCTCGTGTGCAGCTGCTGATCTGTTGGTGACTTCTGCTACCATCTATGATGAACTGCATTTCTAATGTCGGACTTTTTGTGTTAGCACTTCTGATGGCTACCGTATGCTTTTTATGCGTGTGTATGCTAGTGCATATGCTGAGACTGCAGTCTGTCAATCTTTCCCCAAGGGACTGTGATTAACATTCTTTTTTGTTTGTTTCGTTGGGGTGACCTGTTTGCTATGAAGCTGAAACTAAGATTATCAGATTACTAGAATTAGTGGAGTATCTTGTATGAGTCTCATTACTGTAAATTAACATATGATTTAATTATACAATTTCATTTGTTGAATTTTTACTGTTGTTTATTTCTCTTTAGATATTCAGGGTCGTGGAATCAACAAGCCACGCCTAGAAACAAAAGTTAAACTGCGGTATGACGACAACTTTCTCTACGTGGGTGTTCTTTTGGAAGAACCGGATGTGTGGGCGAATGTTACACTGCATGATGGGACAGGTAACTTAACTTCTCGACTCTAAAATATGCATAAGTGCTTTTGAAAGCCCGAGTAGACTGAAAATATTATAAACACTAATACTGTTATTACTATTCGTTAGCTTAGCAGAGTAACCCAGCAAACGATATTTCCACCTGTTGTCACCTGCTTCTGCTCTTTCTCATGCTCTCGTTTGTTTTGCTGCTGTTCCTTTTCTCCTCCTCTCGTTTCTCGTCTTCTGCTTCTCCCGTTGCTTCTTCTTCTTGTTCTTCCCTTTCTTCTTCTTCTTCTTCTTCTTCTTCTTCTTCTTCTTCTTCTTCTTCTTCTTCTTCTTCTTCTTCTTCTTCTTCTTCTTCTTCTTCTTCTTCTTCTTCTTCTTCTTTTTCTTCTTCTTCTTCTTCTTCTTCTTCTTCTTCTTCTTCTTCTTCTTCTTCTTCTTCTTCTTCTTCTTCTTCTTCTTCTTCTTCTTCTTCTTCTTCTTCTTCTTCTTCTTCTTCTTCTTCTTCTTCTTCTTCTTCTTCTTCTTCTTCTTCTTCTTCTTCTGCTGCTGCTATTGCTGCTGCAGTCAGTTATCTCTCAATGGAGCATAGGCTGTCAACCAGCTCGCACTTAGTAGCCCTATATTTTATCATCGCGTGCAGCTCACCCACGTTCTTCCCACCTTTTCAGTCGTTCTCTTACTGTCTTTTCCTACACTGCACCCCCCCCCCTCTCCAGGTTTACTCAGTAAGCATTTCATATTGCATTTATAGTTTGTTTAACATGTATGGATTCATTGTTTCATTTCATCATGGTGTCAAAGAAGTAACAACACACGTACACACATATACACAAATAGAAAGAACTTCACACAAGGGAGTTAAATGATTATAAAGTGACAGTCCTACATGTTTATTCTCCCGCAATAGACGATGCAGTGGTTATCACGATATTTCCTCACACTAGCGGCATTTTTTTCCCCTATAAAATTTGCTGTTAAAAATTTTAGACTTGGCCCACTTGAAAATTCTTTATTTCGATGGAAACCAGAACCCATGACCCCATTCAAGCATGAATGAAGAGGTGATAGACTATTACTGTAAGTAAATTAAGTGAAAGACCCTTTTCCACTCCTTTAGGCGTATAGGACATACAGGGCTAGACCTTTTTCTATAGACCAAATGGTACAAGATGAGTGATGTGGTCAGCATCACACAGGTCGCCTTTACGTCCCGGGACTGCATCCGGTACCCACTCAAGGCTGGGTCGACCTAGGAGTCTAGGTCATTTAAAAAACAAGTCCAGCTTCGCCAGGGAGCGAACCCACGACCTTCTGATACGCACGCGAGCGTGTAGCCACTACACCGACTATCACGTAGAGAAGAAAAATGCATTTATTCAATAGACTACATTCAACCGTTTGCTGTGATTATGGTGTGTGTGCGTGTGTGCGTGTGTGTGTGTGTGTGTGTGTGTGTGTGTGTGTGTGTGTATGTGTGTGTGTGACATTTCAACTTCCTCCGTTTTAATTTGCCATTTTCAACTTTCCTACCGTCACGCTGTACTCAATCTTTCTCTTACTCATGACATGACCAAAGAACGTAGATTGTCTCCTTCTTTGTTTGTTAAATGAATTGTATTTATAATGACGTTTTATTTACTCAGTTAATTATACATTTTTGTATCTTAAATATGTCCACAGTATACCAAGACAATTCATTTCAGGTAAGATCTTGAACTTTCGCATTCCCTTTTAGTCTTCCAAATTCATCTTTTCATCACACAACTGTCTGTTTCCAATCGGGGCTGCTTCTCGACGATTTGATCAACCCTGTTACTTCAAAAGTGAATTGTTGGATCGCAGTCCAACATGACAAATGCCAGAAATCCCGGTCAAACCCACAAGTAGTTACAATCGGCACATTTGCCGGCTATACCAAGAGATGTATTCCGCAATCACGTGTTAATGTCACCCCATTCATCCCGAGACGTCTTTACTACAGAGGCTCATATATCTATATTAATAAAAATGTTAATTTTCCGTATTTGTTACGGCTATTCTCCGAAAGTTTTTCACCGATCGCTTTCAAATTTTCACACAACGTTGCGTTCGGCTCCATGTGTGTTTTTATGTAAGAGTGTCGCACAAGCTAAGAACGATGTAGCTTCAGCAACGATCAAATCAATATTTGTTTCGTTGTCTGCCCAAATTTTGTTTTAAATCCGCCGACCTTTGACTCTTTGTGTGTGTGTGTGTGTGTGTGCGTGCGTGCGTGCGTGCGTGCGTGTGTGTGTGTGTGTGTGTGTGTGTGTGTGTGTGTCCCCCCCCCCCACGAAAGAGTGCAGCCTAGGTCTCACGAATGCAGGCAGGCTAGGTCCCACGAATGCATGCAGCCTTTCTACCACCCCCGAAATATTAGACTGTCTCGTGACCTGTGGATTTCTCCTGGGTTCAATGCAGCACCATCTTCTTTGTCTCATAACTTTTGTTACCAATGGTTGTCCAGACATTTCTCTTATGTGTCCAACCTTCTGGAATTCATCACATAAAAATGAAAGAAAAGAGTTTTGAAAAATCTTGTAAAACTATAATGTACTTTAATGGTTAGATAGGGAGTGCTGCGTGGTCTCGAGGCATGGCGTCTGCCTCGAGTGCTGGAGGTCCCGGGTTCAGGACCCTGTAAAGGCTGGGATTTTTTCACGTGGACTTCAAGTAATTTCCCTTGGTCTTTGGGTAGTAAGATCGGACGCCCGTGTGTATTGTTGCACATGAAAAATTCTCTTGGTAGTTGAAAATCAAAAAAGAGTAGCCTAACGGCGCTGCCCTGGCAAAATTTGCAGTTAAAAATCTACCCAAAATATTTCAGGATCCCCGCCCGTGCTACGGAGTTCGTTCACTGTGCTAAGGTTCTTCGGACTCAGGCTTGACTCAAAAGTAAAACGGAGCACTTATAGGTTACGACCCTAGTGCCATGATGTTGATCCGTCATCTAAACCTAAACCTAATGGATAGACAACCACTTCGTCGTATTTAAGAAATATTAGTAAAGGCATGGAGCAGTGGGATGACCTTGTTTAAGAACCTCTTTGACCATGTATCCAATCACAATCTTAACCCGACAAGGACGGCAGGGTAGACCGGGGTAGTACATAGTGTAGTCGGTATGGGTGCCTAGATTAAAATTTCTCTGAAGGTTGAATGGGGTATCTAGGACTTGTTGGTCTGCCATCAAGAATGCCACTCTGGAAGTCGCAGGATTGGTCACACCTGTAAGTAGCAGACTCGAGGGAGAAAACAAACAGGAAGATCATTGACTATACCTCGATAGTTAGCTCTTCAATAGAGTATGCATTGACTATACCTCGATAGTTAGCTTTTCAATAGAGTATGATATCTCATCTAATGCTCTCATGGTATGCTCCTAAAGAACTTACCCAAAGTATAAAAAACTGACTTGCGAATAGTCTTTCACAAGAGGCTTCAAGACTACAACAGTCCAACTATGGAGGCGATACTGTAGCATCATTTCTTTAGCAATGAGTTAAGAACAACCTTTTCCGCAGGAGAAGGTTATACTAAAGATTTTCATGGAGAGATTAAAATATTTATCACTTAAAAACTAATTCCATAATAGTTACTTTCTAAAAAATCTAAAATACGTAAAGAGAGAGAGAGAGAGAGAGAGAGAGAGAGAGAGAGAGAGAGAGAGAGAGAGAGAGAGAGAGAGAGAGAGAGAGAGAGAGAGAAAGAGAGGATAACGATGAGTGTGTTTATGTTTTCACGTAGTATCTATTTGTAAGCTCATTTTAACCTTCCAGTGGTCACAACATGTTCCAATTACCTTCTTCGACATGTTTGTGAGCTTAGCTACTTTGCCATTTTATCTTACCAGCGGGCACAACATGTTCCAGTTTTCTTTGTCTACATGTTTGTGAGCTCAGCTACTTTGCTATTTTATCTTTCCAGTGGTCACAATATGTTCGAGTTTCTTCCTTCTACATGTGAACTGTTTGTGAACTCTGCTCTTTTGCCATTTTAACGTGCTTTTTATTTGTGAGCTTTGTTACTTTAACTTCTTAACGCAGTGTATTTAACTTGTGAGTTCAGCTGTTTAACAGTACTAACGTGTATTTTATTGTTGCAGTTGTTGGTTGATACAAGACAGAGCAACGTCAAGTAAGTCCATTTTCAGCTCTGTCAACAGATAATACGAGAGCCGCCGTTGTGTAGCCGCTAGATGCTCGTCTGTGGATCGGAAGGTCGTCGTTTTGGTTCTATATGGAGCCCAACTTCTTTTTTTTTCTTTTTAAAAGATGACTTTGGCACTCAGGTCGATCTATCCTTGTGTTGAATGGGTACCAGGTACAGTCCTGAGATGTAAAGGCGGCCGGCGTTATGCTGAACATATCACCCACTTAATGCTGAGCTGTCTATAAAATATAGTTTTAGCCCTATGTGTCCAATGCATGGAAAAGGGTTATTTAACAACATATAGTGCCTAGCTTACTAGCGTAGTTGCTTAAAGCTGACTCAGCGGCGACCGGGTGACGAACTCTTTGTGGTCCGGGTTCCTGCCAGGGGGTAGAAAATCCACATTTCTCCCAGATTTACGTACGATATCTATCATAGAATCAAGGCTGAAGGGTTGCGATTTTCATAGTACCGAGCCAAAGGGTAAACAACTCATGGTTTCTGGATACTTGAAAACACGTAGTCTCAGTCAGTGCGGACAAGACCGGATGACGATAGGCCTGGTAAATGAGCTTCCACGTGTTGTGGCGGGTATGAGCCCTCCTCACAGTAATAATTTCACGGGAGCTAAGAATCCCCCACCTCCCCCTCCCCTCCCCATGAATAGAAGTTCCTCTTTTAAGCACATGTTCATTCACTTGTTCATACTATCCCCCCCCCAGCTCTTTTTTTTGGGCTACTCATCACATTTATTATTACACGTTTAAACAAGGTTTATGCCTCTTAAAACCACCTAGAAATTTTGAAGAGGCTAAGCCCCCCACCCCCACCCCCTCGCTCCCCTACATGATAGTGTTAAGTGTGTGGGTGTTTATGTGCCGAAGCTGGATGTGTCAAACAAACAATAACAGACTTATGACTCTATAAAACGCTCTTTGTCATTTCCGTTTAGTTACAAGGAGATCACAGTCAATGCCCGAGGGACTGTGTCCGATCTCATGATGACAAAGGTAAAATTTAAATACTATTATTATTACAGAAAATATCTCTTTTTGTCTGTTTGTCTGTCTCAACCCTACTTCCCACATTTGTTTGCAGTATCTCTCAATCACCCTTCCCCTCTCCTTCTCTCAATAAATGTCTAATTTCTTCCAATCTTTTTCCGGTTTTCTGTCTATCAAAAACTCACTAAATATCTCTGTCAACGTGTCTCTCTATTCGCCACACTCAACATATTTCTTATAATTTCCATACAACAAATCAAAATCCCTCTTAATCTCTAGTGTTATTTCATACAATTTCTAAACATTTTAAACCTTCTCTCTCAATGTCTTCCTCGCTTTCACAAAAATCTATCTCAGTCAATTTCATTTCCGAAAAATATCTCAGAATATCTCAGGATCTCTTCCAACCTAATACTCTCTCTCTCTCTCTCTCTCTCTCTCTCTCTCTCTCTCTCTCTCTCTCTCTCTCTCTCTCCCTGTGTTTGTGTGTGTATGTGTGTGTGTGTATATATGTGTCAGTGCTGTCCTAACGCACGAGCACCTGTTGACGTGCCCGGAAGCCATACGTGCATAGGTCACCATGTTAATCTGGGTATGTCAAGTTCATTCCTATGAGTCATTGTTGCAAGGGCCTCAGCACACTTATGTTATCACAATCGACGTCTTTTCACATTGGGTTCCTCCAAGTGTGCTCCGTCCTCCAATGCAGCAGCCACTCCAAGGTACCTCTACTGATTGTTTCCATGAGGGGTTGGTTATAATATATCCTGTCTTTACCTCAAAGACGACATTGATGTGCTTCGCCAAGCTTAACTACTCTGTCACGCAGTCGTGTTAGCATCAGAGATTCGCCATTACCCCGAAACCTAGTCCGTACAGCGTTGATAATATCAGCTCTATCCATGCTTCTTCCAGTTTGCATTGGTGAATTACTTGCCAGATGGTTAGCTTTTTCATTACCATGTACTCCTGCGTGCCCAGATTTTAGATCCAGATGATGGAGGCTAACTGCGACTTCCGAATGCTTTCTACCCATTCGGAGCGGAGACTAACTGTAGAGATTTTCTGAAGCATGTTCTTGGAGTCTGAAATGATTCCCGCGATTGTGGCTGCTTGTTGTGCTACACTTGCGGATGCTCTGGTAGCAGCAGTTATCTCCATGGTTATGTTTGACGTAGTTGTCTGGTTGGCGCCGCTATATTCTTGTAATGTTTTCCCCACAAGCCATGAATGTATACTGGTGTATCCATCCATTCCTGGGTTAGATATTTTGCCTAGGCCATGCAGGAGAAGCCTCTTTTTAGACGCATCCCTCTTATATCACTGATAGCGTTGTGCAGTGGGTGTTTGCTATCTGCTGATATCCTCATATACGCTTTCATCTGTGTCACTTTATGTCTGGTGGCCATAGTCAGTAAACCCAGGACATAGAGCATGGTGCGAGGTGTCTTTTGTGCGGCCAAGTCTCATGGCATCATTTCGTACCCAGTACCCAGCACACTGGTTTACCCAGAGGCCCATAAAGCTACTGATATGGCTCTCTCTCTCTCTCTCTCTCTCTCTCTCTCTCTCTCTCTCTCTCTCTCTCTCTCTCTCTCTCTCTCTCTCTCTCTCTCTCTCTCTCTCTCTCTCTCTCTGCCTCAGAATATTTTTTCCAACGCAAGAACATAATCACAGATGTTGACTTTATAATGACGGCTTTATAAAAAGTCATTGCCTTTTATATTTTTGTTTCCAATAGTCCTATGTAGACGGTGGAGAACCTCTGACCTTCTGGGAGAGCGAGGTCATGTCTGAAGTGTTCGTGAAAGGCACGCTAAACAACCCCAAAAGAAAAGGTACTTACATGGTAGACAATGCTAGCTTATGTATGGTTTACAGAACAACGCAAATGAGCGCTATGAAAACAAAATTTAATCTAACATAGAGCCAGTGGGGTAGGAAGGCGTCATCACTGAGGGTGACGGCTAAGAGAGGGGTGGTAAAAATATTTTCAAAATTATATATATATATATAGGGGTGAGGGGACCGCCGTGATCTAGCGGCTAGACGCTGGCCTGCGGATCGGAAGGTCGTGGGTTTGGGTTCCTGACAGGGGCTGGACTTTTTTTCAAAAATGATCTTGGCTCCCACGTCGACCTAGCCTTGATTGGGTGCCAGGTACAGTCATGGAAAGTAAAGGCGGCCGGCATGATGCTGACCCAACACCCACCAAATGCCGTTTGGTCTATACAATACAGGTCTAGCCGTATATACCCAATATGTCTATAGGCGTGGAACCTATCTATCTTCTTCTACCCCACCAGGACATCACACAAGAGATAAGCACCCGATGACACAAAGTGCCACCATGTGGATGAGGATCACTAGTGGATAGGTCCCAGAAACCGCGTTCAGCCATAAGATCATATTTATGGTCGGGCTATATTACGGCGTCGGCTCTGAGGCTAAGTCGATGCGAACGCTTTGTAAAACCGGGGTGCCGGGTTCGATCCCAGCTGCGGACAATGCGCCTTGCATTGGTTTCGACAGTGGTATCAGGGGGCCGACCGTCCAAAAGAAATGGCAAGTTACTGGACGTAAATTTGCCTAGAGAAACCACACAACAGCCAGGGGCTGCTAGTGTTGGTTCTGCAACGTTATGTAAATGATACGCAACTAACCTTTATATTGCGGCTTCTGGCAAGAGCCAGAGTAGGGCTTCAAATAACGTAAAATATCATCTCACAAAGGGATGACAAGATATTAATGAGTATTGGGCGAAGGCGTGGAAAAGGGTCCTTTACTTATATATGAGGGTGAGGTGGCAAACAATAAGTGTAATTTAAAATTGTGTATGTGTAAATATTGTGTCATCTACACAGATGAGTACTGGACTATAGAGATAGCTGTTCCTTTCGCTTCCCTCTACCAAGGATCGGGTGCCACCATCAACCGGACTGCGCCGGAAAACGGCGAAACCTGGAGAGCTAACTTCATTAGGTCAGTAAAACTGTAAACAAAGTTAAAAGTCGAGATCAGATCCGTGACCGCAAGCCGTTTCTCGCTCCGGGCTGCTACCTATTGACTAACTACCATGAGATTAAAATAAACTTAATCCGGTTGGCAGCTAACAGGGAACAACCCAGATATTCTACTCAACTATTACAGAAGTTGAGGGCTGCATGGTCTCGAGGCAAGGTGTATGCCTCGAGTGCTAGAGGTTCCGGGTTCAATCCCCCGTAAGGGCTGGGATTTTTTCCCCACATGGCCTTGGTAATACCCCCTGGTCTCTGTGCATTGTTGCGCAAGTGAAAAATACCCTGGCAGTTGGAAATCGAAAAGAGTAGCCTTACGGTGCTGCCCGTGCAAAAATTTGGAGTTAAAAATTTGCACAAAGTATTTCAGGATCGTTGCCGGTACTGCAGAGCCTGTGCACTTGTGCTGAGCTTCTACGGACTCAGACTTGAGTTAGAAGAAGAACGGAGCACTTATGGGTAACTACCAGTGCTCCGTGATGTTGATCCGTTGTTCAAAACTTCAAACTATTATAGAAGTTATAATAAGGGCACCCGTAACGGCCACGCCCGGGGTAGTGAAACCTGCAGTCCAGTGTTGTTAAGGGAGTTGATTACAGTTAAATTCACTGCACTGGGTTTTTATCCCAAAAAAGCTCGGTTTTTCTTTGAGGTTTTGAACAATGGATCAACATCATGGAACAACGGTAGTAACCCATAAGTGCTCCGTTCTTCTTCTATCTCGACTACAACTCTGAGTTCGAAGTTGCTCAGCGCAGTGTACTGGCTCCGTAGCACCGGCGAGGATCCTGAAATATTTTGGGTAGACTTTTACCTCTACATTTTACCCGGGCAGCTCCGTTAGGCTACTCCTTTCGTTTTTCAACTGCCAAGGGATATTTTACGTGCGCAACAATACACATGGGCGTCCGATCTCACTACCCAGATATCTGGGTAAATTACTAGTAGTCCACGTGAACAGAAAACAAAGTCAGCCTTCACAGGGGCCTTAACCTGAAACCTCTAGCACTCTATGTGGACACCGTACCTCGAGACCATGCTGACCTCAGTTTCTCTTTGAAAAACGGCTAGTCGCCTACCGACAGTAGCACATAAACCTGTTATTAATCGTGTCCTTGTAAGAAATACTTGTTTACTGTAAACCAACAGATAATTTTCACTTTCCCTTTTTTGTGGTTTATGGAAAAAATAGACGTCGATTCAAACAAACAATCAGTATGCTTACAGTAAACTAAACAACAGGAACTTTTCAAAACATCAAACTGCACGCGTGTCATAGGCGGTTCACTCTCAGCTGGTCAACTCCAGCATTACTCTCCGAGGAGTTGCGGACTTTTCATTGTATGCTGGATTTGCTATCAAAATAATCAACAGGCATGGCTGCACATGTGAACTGGTTTTTAAATAATCTCCACACGTGTGTCAGTTACAGTATGTTTTAGGGGCACATACATTATTAGTAAAACAAAGTTCACAAAAATTCGTCGCTTAAGGAAAACAGCAACACCTGTGCAATTGTGAACTATGAAATAAGAAGGATATGGAAAATCTAAGGCCACAAGCAAACATTCGTGTTGATACGTAAAGGAGTTTTCGAGATATTTGTTAAAGTGTGGGGGCATAACTTTTGAAACGCACCATAATACTATCGGCGAGGCGTCTGCATATTGAATCTTCATAATCACAACAGTAAGGGGCTGCGTGGTCTCGAAGCATGGTATCCGCCTCGAGTACTGGAGGTTCCGGGTTCAACCCCATTAAGGGGTAGGATTTTTTCAACTGGACTTGGACTTTTAGTAATTCCCCCTTGGTCTCTGGGGAGTAAGATCGGACGCCCATGTGCACTGTTGAGCACGTAAAAAATCCTTAGGCAGTTGGAAGTCGAAAAGAGTAGTCTAACGGCACTGCCCAGGCAAAATCTGGAGTTAAAAATCTACCCAAAGTATTTCAGGATCCTCGCCAGTGCTACAGAGTCTGCGCACTGTGTTGAGCTTCTTCGGACTTAGACTTGAGTTAGAAGAAGAACGGAGCACTTATGAGTTACTACCCGTGTGCCATGATGTTGGTCCGTTGTTCAAACTTCAAACCACAACAGTGTGACTCAAGCGGATAAGCTTATAATTGTATTTAAACATTGAAACTTTTCGATGCAGAAAACCTACACAAATGCAGTCATGCAGACAGACAAATTGATTTCGTCTACAATAGTATATAATATAAATTACGTGGTGCGGCTTACAACAATCCAGGCATTGTCTCTCTATCTAGGGCAGAGTGGCCTGTCAAGAATGAAGGAAAATACTACGAAAAGGTAAGCGAAATACATATTACATATCCTAACAATTCATCATCATCCTGTAGCAGGACTTTTGCCAAACGTCGCTCTCGTCACGGTCTGCATTAAAAAAAAAAAAAAAAAAACCTCGGTCTCGCCAGCTCTCCAGCCTCATCTACTTTCATTGGTCTTGGTCTTGGTCTTGGTCTTGGTAAAACAATAAAAAAAAACTTGGCGCCTCTTTCAACCGGCTCCTAGATTGAGCAGTGGTTATATCGAAGGCTGTGTTTTTGTGCCTGGAATTCGTTTTCCAGTTATCGTCAAGTTTCTGTTGCGGCGTTTATATTACGCCTGAGGTTTGCTGTTGCATTCAGAGTGTAGGTAGGGATCTCGGTCTGCCTTAAAAAGGGCTAACCATAGCCTGGGACGGCCTGGATCGGGTAGGGTGGGAGTCAATTTGGCGGTGGACATCATGCCTGGCTGGTTGCGAGCTGTGAGGTTTCTCCGGGCTGGTGCGCGGGCTTCAGCTGTCATGGCGGCTTGTTTATGGGCTGTTGCAGTAAGTAGGCCGTTTGTATTCGAATGTAAACGGTTTGCTGTTGGTCACTTTCTTGAGCGCTTCTTTCGCTTTCTCTTGTTTGGCTAAGTTTTCTGCTACCAGTTTCTTTGCTTCTTTCGCTTTCTCTTCTTTGGCTAAGTTTTCTGCTGCCAGTTTCTTTGCTTCTTCTCTGTCTGCTGCCTCTATTGCTATTCTGTCTTCCTCCTCCTGTGCTTTTTCTGCTGCCTTTTCTTTTTCTTCTTCTTCTTTCCTTGCGTTGTCGAAGGATTCGAAAAGCAGCTTTGTTCTTCTTTATTTTTCTTTCTTGGCGTTTTCTCTGGCGTTGACAATTTTGTTTGTGGCTTGGAGTGCTGCTCTCAGTTTGGTACATTCTTCGCTTGATCTCGTTAGCTTTCCTTTGGTTTCTGTGAAGTCTTTCTTGATATTCGAGACATCGGACAGTAGGCTTGCCTGATTGTCTTTCAGTTCTTTGGCTGCTGCAGCAGTTGCTTCCTTCATCTTCTTGACGTCGATTAGATTTGCGATCAAGTCGATTTTGAATGTCATCATTTCTGCATTTTCCTTCTCTAGTCTCCTCTGGGTCTCAAGTGATGACTGCAGGATACTTCTCAGGCCAACCATCTCGTCCCTGTCTTGTGTCCTGAGTGCCTTGATTTTTTCGTTCTCTTCACGCATGGTCTTAATTTCGTCCCTCAGATGTGCAATTTCGTTGTTGTTCGTGGGTGCAACTGTCGGCCTGGGCGCCTGGGATCTTCGTTTCGGCTCTGGGTTGTGAGTGGTCCTGGTGGTGGTATTCGCCATAGCTCTCTTGACTTCCTTTAGGTACCGGCATCCCATGTACCTAGCGCTGTGTGCACCGGAGCAATTAGAGCATCTTCTACTTGCGTTTGGCTTCTTGAAGTCCGGATCCACTTTCGCTTTAGGGCATTCCTTGAAGAAATGTGGACCGAAACAGTAACGGCACGACGGGCTGCTCACGCATGACGATGCAGAGTCGCCTTGTTACAGCGAGAGCACTGCAAAACTTCTTTAATGTGGGCTCCCGGTCGCTGCTGCTGCTGCCTGAGTGGGCGGGTGTTGGTTGATTCCTGCGCCACGCATAGGGCGACTTCTAGGTACACTGGTGCCTCGATCGGGGCTACATCCAGGGCTAGCGGCGTCTGGGTGAATGAGGCTGTCGTCTCTTCAGGGTCGTCGACCGGTTCTGGCATCGTCGGCACCGTTGGGGCTGGTGCGACGACAATTGCTTCCTCCTTTTTGGCTGAGGTCGACCTGGTATCTCGGCGCTGGGTTGGAATCTTCTTGCTACGGGCCATGATTAATGTGGCTATGGCTGACAAAGCTGTACTGGCCGGGCTAATCAGGTGCTTGGCGAAAGCTTTCAACTGACAGCACGGCAAGGCTTGTTAAGTATCCTAAAAAGGACACCAAGCGTGCTCCCCAGTCAGTATTCAGACAATCGTTTCAACAATGGTGTGTTTACGGGCTGCTAATAACTCAAACGCAGACGACCCCGATAGCGTAGTCGAGACAAACTCAGCCGAATATCAAGCGAGTAATTGTCCAGTATCTAGCTTCGAGAATCAGGCTACAAATGGGTAGTTAGCGGGCGACGATTCAAGACACAAGTGGCTTATCGGACGGTGTGGCGTGAATGGATGATGAACTGCGAATGATACAAATTTCTGGCGGACTGATCTACTTTCATATACAAGGGGTCACTTTTATCCTGTGCCCATCTTTGTGTCGGTCGGCCCCTGCCCCTCCTTCCTTGTACCATGCCTTCTGCTATTATTTTTTGAACTGCGAATGATACAAATTTCTCGCGGACTGATCTTTTTTCGTATACAAGGAGTCACTTTTATCCTGTGCCCATCTTAGTGTCGGTCGGCCTCTGCCCCTCCTTCCTTGTGCCATGCCTTCTGCTATTATTTTTTTTTCCAATCCGCGCTTGATATGACCAAAATATTTCAGCTTCCGAGACAAGAATCTTCCTTGATGTTCAGATGTAAAATTTCAGTATTTCTCCTCGTCTTTGTCCGTGATATTCTGTGAATCTTTCTATAGCATTTCAGCTCAAAAGCCCATATTTTCTTTCTTAAGGATTGGGAGATAGTCCACGACTCACATCCGTTTGTTGCTACAGAGAAAATGCATGTTCTCAAAATTTTAATTTTGATTTTCTTGCTGGTGCCTAACCTAAGACTGTTGATGCTGTTTAATCTTTGCATTGCTATGGATTTCCTCTTTTTTGATTTCTGTTGCTGTTTATTATAGAGCCTAGCTATTCAACGTTTGTGCCATTTTCCTCATTTATTTTTATGTTTGGGTGTCAGCCAGTGTTGTCTGTGGACATTATTTTCGTTTTCTTTCAATTCAAGAATAGTGTTTGATATTGACTGTGTTTTTGGACAGACATGATTACATTTTCTATTCACTGTTAGAAAGGAGGACTGTGTCATCTGCGTAGCGAAGTATAGGCTTGCCTGCTACCAAATATGAACAGTTCATAACTGTCACAAGTCTGGTCATTTTTATCAATTCACAAATACAAATACCAGGTACTGGTTTCGATTATGGTTTTAATAAAATCTCAACAAGAAACCAGCAGGGAAAATATCAGATTCTTCGTTTAACCCCAAAATCGTTATAAATGGGTCACCCCTAACGGCTACATCAGCTCTGCGCTGGATTAAATAGTGTTTAGTCTTCTTCAGCACATTAGCACTTTTTATATCACATATGCCACCCCCACCACCCCCCCCCCAAGCTCATTTCAATCAGATGCCATCTTCACAAAGGAAGGTTAACTATAACAGATCTCCAGCATGCTCACGTCTCTCACCTTAACTGTGCGAGCTTCGAGACTTTGCTGGAAGTGACCATGCCCCCCCCCCCCACTAGTTTTCAAATAGGATAGTGAGGAACACATCTAGTGCGATTTCCACTGGCAAAGGAACAGAGTGACCAGTGGGCAGTGATGTCCGAACCTCTACTAAGGACTAAAAACTAGCACTGGTTGTGCTATTTCTCGAATTGATGTTGGGGTATCCCTTGATGTTATTTCCTTTTTGTATGCCATACTGTTTCACTTCACTTACATCGTATGACTTTCTCCTACCTTTTCTCTCATTCACCTTTAGCAGCTCCAGTGGGCTTGACAGCTGAAGATCAGACATCGTAGTGACCCGATGCATCACGATTCAGCTGTCAATCCAAAGGAATAGGTTCATGACCTCAGTTATCCTTTTTTTATATTTAAAAACGAGTTATACTTTTAGACATTAATCTTCTTCTTCTTCTTCTTCTTCTTCTTCTTCTTCTTCTTCTTCTTCTTCTTCTTCTTCTTCTTCTTCTTCTTCTTCTTCTTCTTCTTCTTCTTCTTCTTCTTCTTCTTCTTCTCCTCGTTCATCTCCTCCTCCTCCCCTTTTTCCTCCCCCTTTTCAACATTCCAATCCCTAAATGTTCTTTGCCGCAGATATCGCCCTCCTCGGTTTATCTCTGAAAGTGGCCTTTTCACTCTAGCTGTTGGCTTCAAGTGTCAAGGTCTTTTCGTGGTCTACTTGAGTACTTCCATTCAACTCTTTCGTGTACGCACATGATCTGTAGTAGATAGTTATCTACAAAACAGCATTAGAATTTAACTCAACATAAAACACCGAGAAGAACAAATGTTTAATAAAATTAGTGAAATTAAAACAACTCACAACTGATTGTTTACCTCTCTGCCAGCAAACTGACGCCAGTACTGATTGGTGGGTGTGGCAAGCACCGGAAGTTGTCAATGTACATTTACCCGAAAGGTGAGTTCCTATAACTGTATTCAAGTAAGTAAAGTAAAGAACCATTTTCCTTGCCTTCGGGAATATTAGACAACACCTATATTTTATATATTATTGGATGATGTGATTAAAATCATATTGGCCGCCTTTACTTCCCAGGACTTAACATTGTACTTATATAACCAGTGGTATGAAACTCTACCTTTTCTTTGTTCAGAAATGACCCAACCTTGAATAGGTACTTTACCCTAAGATGGGAGCTGATTGCTCTATAAAAATACGAGCGAACATCACCCCTTCCTATCTCCCCCCCCCCCCCCCCGACCTCAGCTAAAAAACGCAGCTTTGCTGTATAAGGTCACAGCGCAACTATAACACTTAGATGAACGATGTAAGGTGAGGATGACAGTTAGATGGGACAAACCCAGATATCTTGTTCAATCTCCACGATGGCTATCCCAAATGATGTAGTGATGTGCCATCAGGGTATCTATCTGTTTATCTATAAATGTCATATTGAAAGTTTTTATCATGATGAAACGAGGTAAAAGCTTAACAGATGTTATCAAATTAGGAATGCTTTCAAATGGCAGCCACAGTTACTGATATCTTCTTGTACCAACATCAACTTGTACTTGCAGGTGGGGACTAATACAGTTTCAAGACTCCAGAGTCAACAGTACTGACTTTGTGAGAAACGACAAATGGATTGCAACAAACGCATTGCTGGACACATACTCCGCTTTGAAGGTAAATTACAATGCTACTCCAGTTAATCCTCATTACGGTAAACTCGTTTAAGAAGAACACTGAGTTAACATGAACACAGTTTTGGTCACAACAGAGAAATATTACTTTTGTCACAGCAGAGAAATATTATTCTTCGTCCCCGGTTTGCAGACATTTTTTGTAACATAAACTCGATCTTCGGTCCCTTGAAATTCTTGTTCACGAGTTTTTACTGCATTTATAATCATTATCGCAATGGTCAGTTAAAAGTTAGTTGCATATCGTTTACAGGAAGTTGCAGAACCAACCCCACAATTTTTTTTGGCTGTTGTGGTTTTTCTAGGGAAATTATTTTTCAGTAGGTTGCCATTGCAACTGAGCGGTCGACACGAGGTACCATTGTCGAGACCAACGCAAGACATTCTGCTGCCAAATCGACCGCAGCTGGAATCGAACCCTGTACCCTGGTATTACGCAGCGCGGCCGTAACTGCGTAAGCCACGGACGCCGGAAGACCTCAGGCTCCGAGATACCCGTGCCTACACCGCAAAAGTGGTCAATACAAGCAGTAATGGTTGTTTTTACAGTAATGTTGCCCCAGTCTACATTTTTCGGTCATGTGTCATGTTATGAGAAGGACTAAACTGAAGTACATCGTGAAACTGGGACAGCTGGAGGGACAAGTGACACAGGGGCGCCGCCAGAAAAGATGCTGGACAGTCTGACATAAAGGCATGAAAAATCGTCTATGTCAAAATCGATTGCAGTAACAAGAGACGGAAGATTATGGATAGAAGTTACCACCGCCACGAACTTTAAGAAGATTTTTTCTCATAACATGCCCAGAAAATCTTGACTATCCATGTCTGATTTCTCTAAACAGTGTACAGCGCTTATCTCCGAATGAAGAGTATCCTGCTCGTTCTTTTCTGCACGTCTTTGGTAATTTTTGCAGTCTTCCGAAAACCACATTTTAACTGTATTAAATAAGGCAGCATCAAGTTACTTGAATAGAAGAGAACTATTGTGATTCAAGGCGATAAGTCGGTTGGATTGTGCAGATCCGGCCATATTTAGGAGTTAAAATAAGAAAAAAATAGTGCCATGCATATGTAACCACCTTCTTCATCGTTGAAATGTTGCTCCAAACATTAGAGCTGGTCATCTTGCAGCTGTCCATCATAACCCTATATAAACCTAATTAGGGTGCTTCCCGCCATTTTTGTGAAGGTTTGACACCCTGAGATTACAAAATCTCAATCTGGATGACAAACTAATAGGGTGTATCGCGGATACCGTGTTCAGCCTCCAAAAATAGTTTAATTAACGGTCTCATGTAGCCTCATGTATTAACCTAGCCTGCAATCCTCTTCGGATAACCACTTACTTATTAACCTAGCTATATCTTATGATGCGAACATATCTCCGTGTATTATATGGAGTCGCATAATATGATATTAATCTGATATGATAACTTGTTATAGGTCCTCACGCTCGTAATATACTCCGTTCATTCATAACAGTATACCTCGTAAGCATTACGAACTGAAATGTTCATCTTTCAGGCCTTCCACGCTGTGACAGGACGCTACACCGACAGAAAAGAGTTACTTCGTCTGCCAACATACATCCTCTCTGGCAAATGTCTGGCAGACCTCCATATTGATCTGGACTGGACAGGGTTCAAGGTTACAGCTCGGTCGCTTGGTAAAAACGCAGAGGAAGGTCACGTCAGAACAGACCATTTCCTTTGGTTTGGGAAGGAGGACATGCAATATTTTTAATATATGTATGTCTTTTATTGCCACTTGTATTCTTGTGCCATGCTCAGCTTTCAAACACATCACTGAAACATACCCATCTCACTTGATTTGTAGCCATTTGAAAACTGCATAACAGTTTTGTTGTTGTATTAAAATGCCATGTGCAGTGTACAGAATTTAATAAATAAATTGTGCACTAATGCTCCATGAAGTGTCATGCCAGCACCTTATTGTCATAAATTGCTAATTTGTTCTGTTTCCTATGTAGTCGAATGAAAACGAAACAAAATATACTAACCTCGTTTCTCACGCGAAACAGTTACATTTTATGAACCTTATTTTAACCAAGTCGAAACCAAGGTAGCACTTGTAGTTTTAGGCACAAATGTTGTGTGTTTTTCATTCTGTTAAATTCGACCCCTAAATGTAGATGACACTGCGTTTGTTTTTCGAACACTCTCTCACTTTCTCACCGACTGTTTTATTATAACGAACTAAGATTATCCTGTTATAAAACGATAGATGCGCATTCTACACAGACACACACTTGCAAGAAACCCCTGCGCACCTCTGCCTCTGCTCTAAAATTACTTGAGAACTTTCCGGTTGCAGATGAATGTGTTTTCATTGATTCATTTTTCAGATTTAGGACGATTCCCCCACCTCCATCTTCTGTTGAGTTTGTTTGATGATCCATCTGTATATGCACGAGTCCAGGTGTAACAACTTTGCTATTGTCCAGTAGGACGGACATGTAGTTTAATGTGATTTTCTTTCTTTCTTTTTCATTCTCAGTGTTCTTGTTCTCAATGCCAGGAATATTTTTTATCAACTCAGGCAGGTGCTGCCTGTCTCCAAGCAGCGAACTTGCATGTAATTGGGCGGGTTTTGATACTGATAAGTTAAGTACAGGCTCTTCCTTGATTTTAGTTTGTGCAGTCTCTACAAAGCGGCGTCCGTGGCTAAGGCGTTGCGAGTCCGACTCGTAAGCTAGCATACCGCGATCGAAACCCACAGCAGGCTGCGTGGATTTTTATCGTGGTATGGGACGTCGCAGGTCGACCCAGCCTAAAATGGGTACCAGGATGGGCTGTCCTGGGAAAGTAAAGACAGCCGGCGTAATGCTGACCACATTACCCACAGAGTGTTGATGGTCTGTAAAAATATGGGACGCTCTGCCCATATGCCCGATGCGCCGAAAGGAAAAAAAAAAAAAGTCTCTACAAAGTTGTTTTGCTTTGGTCTTTCCCTTCCCAGATGATTAAACCTTTGATACATGGGGTGATCTGTCAGCCTTCTAAATTGTTTTGCTTGTTGCTGGGCTCTGCTCTCTCTCCTATTCTCCATTGGTTGCAGACCTGTGACCTTTTCTAGGCAGTTTTTTCATGGTCCCAGTTATTCCTTGATTTTGAAAAAGTTTGACTTTTTTACTGTTGCCCAGGCTGCACTACCATATTCAAGAATTGGCCTTACTCGTCCAGTGTATAGTTTCTTGAGAACTTTCTCATCAGCTCCCCATGTTGTGCCTGCAAGTTTTTTCATGATTGCCATTCTTTGCCTTGCTGTTGTTCGACTTGCCTCTACCTGTGTCTTCCATGTCAGGCGGCAATCAAATGTGACACCTAGGTATTTTGGGTTGTTCTCTTGAAGCAATATTTTCCATTTAGCACTAGCTTAACTGGCTGTTTTTTTATTTGAGAGGGAGAACACATTGCATTTTGTTTTCTCTTCACTGATTTGATTCCATTTGATTTGATTCAAGAACCGACATCACAGCACTCGGGGCATTCCCATAAGCGCTCCGTCCCCATCTTCAGCAGCCAGTGAAGAGTTCCGATACTAATGGTGCCAGCAGCATTCTTATTAAACATCCGACTTGCCTATCCTCTAAGCCTCGAGCATCTGCCAGAACCTCTCGTCACTCCCTGCTGTATCAATCTCACCAGACTATGGTGATCTATCTGCTCCTCCGAACTGTACACGCTCTCCCACAAGGCACTAAACACGTCTGGCTTATCATGTATCAGTATGCCACCAAGTTGTGCAGAGCCAGCCAGTCTGTCCGCCTGTTCATTTCCCAACACACCGGTGTGACCCGGTTAGAAAAATACAGACAATACTCCTCACCCGTGTCCTCCGCAGCGAAGCATGCCACTCTGCGCGAAGCATACTTGTTTTGATCTTCCTCAGCATGCTTTCTGAATCAGTTACAATCACGATGTGTATGTGTGTCGTGTTCTCTAGCCAGCGGAAAGCTGCAGTGTGGTATGTTGTGGTATCATAGGCTAGGCTCTCCTGCACCAAACGTCGACCATTAGCTTTTGCTAAGAAGCTCCAAGCACTTCTTTTGCCTCTTGACACTGAACTGTCAGTGTAAATGGTCAAATCCTCTGAGCGAGCATTATCTTGAATTAATTACGGAATTTCCACCTCCGTGGCACCTGCTGGCCAGTCTCTGCATTCCCGGCTCAGCGTGATTATGAATCTACACAGGTCTGACTGCTCAGGTGGCACTTTGACCCACTCTTCTCCTCGCCTAATGTTCTCAAGGATGTAAACCTGTCTGATTGTGTCATCTGCCTGATCCATTCATGACCTCCCTCTTATCAGCCGCTGACCCTTAACTGCACCCAGAGCTTCATGCAGATGGTGGTCTGTGTCTGCAGCTACCCTGAGATATGACTTTGTCTGCAGCACCTTGTGCCTACCTGCAACCGTCGGAAAACCAAGGATGTATCGCATACACACCACTGGGGTGTCTCTGGTGCAACCCAGAATGACCCGCATAGCCGCGTTATCTATGCGCTCTAGTTTGTCCATCTGACTCTTTGAGGTGGTAAGCAGTCCCAGGCCATAATTAACCACTGACAGGATCAGGTGCTGATATAGTGTGAAAAGCATTCTCTGCTCTATGTCAATTGCAGCCATAGTCTTAAGTGCACTAAGTCCTTTTTGGCATCTTGTCACAACACTCTCCACATGGTCCTTAAATGACAGGCTCCTGTCTCTTCACTAATATTTACTAGCCATGTTTTTGATCATTCGTCTAACACTGACAAGGCTTGTGGCATTCAGTTGTTGGCTACACTAATATGTTCTTCGCTAGTCCATATAGTTAGGTCGTCTGCAATGAACGAGGTGTGTACTCTGATTGGACAATTATTTGTAATATCATTTAAATATGCTAAGAACAATGTTGGTGACAATACTCCACCACATCAATTTTGTCTTCATGAATACAGTTTGTTAGAGACAATTTAGTTCATAACCAGCGAGTGCCCTTATATAACTGTTTTATACATCTGAACAGTCTTTCTGAGGTTTGCTCAAGTTGGAATCACATCTGAACAGCGTTTCTTGGAGTCACTGAATGTTCATCTTTCAGTGTGCAATTTTAGAAAAGGCAAAAATTCGACCGGGAGTCGCCGTGGCAGAGCGGCTAGACGCGCGCCGCGGATCGGAAGGTCGTGGGTTCGCTCCCTGGCGGAGCCGGACTTTTAAAAAAAAATGACCTTGGCTCCCAGGTCGACCCAGCCTTGAGTGGGTACCGGGTGAAGTCTCGGGAAGTAGAGGCGGTCGGCGTGATGCTGACCACATCACCCATCTTGTGCCGTTGGTCTATAAAAATATAGGTCTAGCCCTATATGCCTAAAGGCGTGGAAAGGGTCCTTTACTTTTTTTTAAACTAAAAATTTGACCCCTCCCCCCAAAAAAAACTAAAAACTTAAACTTCTTCTGAGAAAGATATTTGCCTTACATGGTGTAGTTAAAATTGCTAAGGCAAGCAATGTCTCGATGTACTTAAAAAGACCAATTGATTCGTGTCTAATGGTGATGTGGCTGATCATGTTTGTTTGGTTTTTGTGTTGGTGTTAACATTTGCAGCTCTCATGACCTGACTGAAAATCACAGAGTGAATGTATGAGGTGGTGTCAAAATGTTATTTGCCAACTTGTACGCTTGGAGGGTTTTGTCTTTATGTGGGCGAAAAACAAAAACAAAATAACTATTGTCTGGAATTTTATGTCAATTCACACATCAATGTATCTATAGAATAAATAATGCGAACTAGTGAAACATTAAAACAGCATTTTTTATTTTATTTATGATAGAAACATGAAAAATGATAAATAATCAACAGGCGTGAACAATGTTTCTCCTTCACTACTCCTAAAAAGAACAGAGGTCAAACTAGAATTGTGTTGATTACAACGAAGTTGTGATGTATTTACTTTTTGATGTTTAAATAAACGGCTTATCTTTCTTCTTCAATGCACACACAAGTTATTTGTTGGTGACAAATAGAAAGTTAGTGTCATCACAGCAAGTTCCCTTGGGCTATCAGGCCTTCAAGTATTCTAGATCATAGTACAATAAAACATTTACGAAAAACGAACTCACGCTGCGACTAAAGGTCAATCAAAACCTTGGGTGCCTCATTATAACCAAGATACAGCTAAATAGGCTTTCTGGGATTTATTACTTTTGGATTCTCATCCAAATGGTGGCTCTTTGAGTCAATAATGTTAATCTCTCAGGCTGCAGTCGGGGGAAAAATGGGGTGGAGGGCATTTAAATAAAAACTAAGGTGTTCTCATAAGTTCCCTTCCTCACCATCTTCCTTTTCCCAGAACATTATAAAATGAACTAGTACTTTCTGTTATGAGACTGGGTCAACCCCAAGAGCCGTAGCATCTTTAATTTCCTAAATATTCCCAGAACATTATAAAATAATCTAAATTTTCTGTTGAGACTGGGTAAACTCCCGAGAGCCGGGTTGGTTGAAAACAAAAATCCTGCAACTGCTGGGGACTGTACTTGGTTCACGAGTGTGTGCATTAGCCAGTATGTTACTGCAGCCGCTGTTTGCAGAAGGTTTAAATCCCTGTGCTGGGTGCCGTGCTCATTTTGGAGAGAAAAATAACACGCAAACTGGCCTTAACAAGCATGTCATAAAAGGCATCTAATTAGGGGTGTTTCCTTTGAAGTCAAAGCACATCTGCCTGAGATGCAGGAAACCAACAGCCTGCGTACAAAATAAGCTAGGTCAGGAAAATAGAAGTACACGCAAAACTCAGGTCCCGGAACAAAGCTAGAAGTGGATGAACAGCTTGTGAGGGCAAATAGCAGAAGTTTTACATTCTTCCAGGGAATCAGGCTACACGTGGCTGTTATTTGGTGTAGCCATTATCATCATCGTCATCAGGTGCCTTGCCGACTGACGTGGGCGATCAAGCCTCTCCATAATCTGCGATCTCCTGCAGCATGTATCAGTTCGTGTGCCGACACACCTCCATGCCATGCAACAAGACTGTCAAGCATCTTCTCTCGTTGTCTTCCTCTATCCTTTTTTCCATAGATCTTTCCAGTGGTCACAACATGTTTATTTTTCCTCTTCTCATAACATGGCCGAAAAATGATGATTGTTTCCTTCGTAGCCATTATAGATGCCCCAATTATAACTTCTTTGGAAGTTCAGTGGGGTTTCTGGGATTTGATTGTTGGCTTGCCATGCAGATTTAGACTCTATAATCTAAAAGTGGCAAAACCTACAGTTAGCAGTACTGACTAGAAAAAAAAAACATGCAAGGAAGAAAGGAAGCCAAACTTGTTCACAATCTGTGATCTCCTGCAGCATGTATCAGTTCGTTTGCTGACACATCACCACGCCATGCAACAAGACTGTCGAGAATCTTCTCTCGTTGTCTTTCTCTATCCCTCCTTCCACAGATCTTTCCGGTGGTCACATCATGTTCTATTTTCCCTCTCCTCATAACATGGCCGAAAAATGACGACTGTCTCCTTCTGATGTCTGTGATAAGTTGTCTTCAGGCTCCCGCCTCTTTCAAAACCTCTTGGTTGCTTTTTGGCTGTTCAAGGTATTTTAAGCATTATTCTGTAAAAACCACATCTCTGAGGCCTCAAGAAATTGTTTGGCCTGCCTACCGATTGTCCAGGACTCACAGCCACATGTTAAAACTGGATGTATGTAGCAAGCAAGATTTCTTTTTCTAAACTTCATTGACAGAGATATATTGCATAAGATGTTCTTCATTTTATAAAATACAGGCTCATTGTGACTTTTAAATTGGTATTTTCCTGTGTTTTTTTTTAAACATGTACACAGGTCGTCTTCTATTTTTACCCTTGATCTCTTGTTCAGTCTCCATGTTCCTGTGTGTCATAAAGTATTTAATACTGTAGTTCTGAATTACCAGTTCTGAATGTTATTTCTTTCTTGCCTTCATCCTATAATTTTCTTTTTCTTCGCATTCACTGACTATAATCTCCGGCTGAAAATTATGGTTGTTTGTCCACTTTTGGACTTGAGTTTTGCATGCACATCTGTTTAACAGATCTGGTTTATGTGTATGCAGACCATTGGTTCATCGCCTCGCCATAACTGGACATAGGCTGCACTCTCTCGTGAGACAAAGGGCGGGTTAGGGCCGTTAAAAGCGCCAACGTCCTGTAATACAGAACACACCATATCGCTGGCCAGTGACAATAGCTAGTAAAATGCTGCAGGCTGTCGGCCGGTTACTAAGCTTGACATGCCTGGCAGTGCTGATAATTACTCTAAATTCTCACATTCTTAGCAGTGATGTGGACAGTCCGCTCTCAAAATCTTATGATCATCTGATCTCTCTAAAGACATTAAGAATGTCGGCGCGACCCATATGCCACCCATCTGCAGCTAAAGCAGAACTGGCCAGTCTGTCAGCTCTATCATTGCCACCAATATCTGCATAGCCTTGGACAAAGAAAGAGGTAGCTCCACGCACAGTAGAGTTATGCAATGACTCAATCCACTGTCTGTACAACCTGTCTCGACCCACTGGATCATGCTCACAGAACCACTCAGCACATACGCATGGGAATACTCCTGGGACTCCAACCACATGAAAACTTGTGACACCACCATCACTCCCATCGTCATGCTGTTAGTAGTCATTGTTTGGGCTTACTATTTCTTGGACAGTCGACCTACCACTTTAACAACAACAGGTAGCTGTTAGATTGATCTTTCACTGTTGAATGGGAGGTGGATCTTTCACTGTTGAATGGGAGGTGGATCTTTCACTGTTGAATGGGAGGTGGATCTTTCACTGTTGAATGGGAGGTGGATCTTTCACTGTTGAATGGGAGGTGGATCTTTCACTGTTGAATGGGAGGTGGATCCTTCACTGCTGAATGGGAGTTTTCACTGCTGAATGGGAGGTTGATCATTCACTGCGGAATGGGAGGTTGATCCTTCACTGCTGAATGGGAGGTGGATCTTTTACTGCTGAATGGGAGGTTAACATTTCACTGCTGAATGGGAGGTTGATCCTTCACTGCTGAATGGGAGGTTGATCTTTCACTACTGAATAAGAGGGTGATCATTCACTGCTGAATGGGAGGTTGATCCTTCACTGCTGAATGGGAGGTTGATCCTTCACTGCTGAATGGGAGGTTGATCTTTCATTGCTGAATGGGAGGTTGATCATTCACTGCTGAATGGGAGGTTGATCCTTCACTGCTGAATGGGAGGTTGATCCTTCACTGCTGAATGGGAGGTTGATCTTTCATTGCTGAATGGGAGGTTGATCCTTCACTGCTGAATGGGAGGTGGATCTTTCACTGCTGAATGGGAGGTTGATCCTTCACTGCTGAATGGGAGGTGGATCTTTCACTGCTGAATGGGAGGTTGATCCTTCACTGCTGAATGGGAGGTGGATCTTTCATTGCTGAATGGGAGGTTGATCATTCACTGCTGAATGGGAGGTTGATCATTCACTGCTGAATGGGAGATGGATCTTTCATTGCTGAATGGGTCTGTCATACAGGATGATGTAATTGTAGTAGGGTGGGTCAACAACTATGGAATCAGGAGCTCCAAAGTTGTGCCGCATGACTCTTGCAGCCTCTTCAACTTCCATCACATATGACTGAGGTTGTAGCTCTGACACCATTATGTTGTTCATATCTGTGAATGCAGTTATATTTTTTTATGTAGTATTTTATACAGATATATATATATATATATTTATAAGGAAGGAGAGAGAGAGAGAGAGAGAGAGAGAGAGAGAGAGAGAGAGAGAGAGAGAGAGAGAGAGAGAGAGAGAGAGAGAGAGAGAGAGAGAGAGAGAGAGAGAGAGTCACTTTAGACATGAAACAAAAGTTAAATGATTTAAAAATAAATGCCTGCAGAAAATGATGAACATAAAATGAGATGAATTCAAGAACGCTGAAAAAATAAGACAAAATTCTGAGAATATTTCAGCATATGGCTAATATTGGCTAGAAAATGCACAACAGAATAAAGAAAAGTATAGGGCAAGCAAAAACCACAATTTATGTAAAATGAACTTCTTACCAAAAAAAGTCCTTTTTATCGGAATTAATTTTTAAATAATTGTATGAGGTTCATTTTACCAAGCTTTAATGTATGGGTGAATCCTTGGCAATAAATAAGTAAGCACCAAATAAAAAAAAACCTCAGAAATAATTTTTAAAGATGATTGAGCAAACATAGATTTACTCAAAACGCACAGACACGCTTTAGCTAATAAAGAAGTAACATAAGGAAAAAAATAATATATGAAGCTTTTTCTGGATAAAATTCTTATCCACATTAAACTATGTTAAAAAAACAATATTAGGTAAAAAAAAAAAAAAACACACTGATTTGACAGAAATAAAAAAATAAAAAAATTTGCCCTAGACAAAAGGAAAGGGGAATGGACTGAAGTGTGGTTTGTGTTAAAGGCTGGGCTGGTTGTGGCTGTATCGAAACAGGACCAGTGGTTGGCAATGATGGTGAGGAAGTTGCCTCAATGTGTTGTTGCTGCTGCTGCCGCTGGTGTGATGAAGATCTGAACTCCTTGGTCTCCACTTTACATCTGTGTTTGCTCACACTAAACTTGTACACTTTCCCACACTGTGTACACAGGTTAATGGGTTTTGAATGTGTTTGTTTGTGAACTTTTAAAGAAACAGTGTCACTGAATGCCTTGCCGCAACCTTCCTCTGGACATGATAATGGCAGCTCTCCTGTGTGAAAGATAAAATTAGTCTGTCTTTAAAAAAAAATAGTTTTTATGTATTGAAAACATGTAAATCAAGATTTAATCAAAATGTGCTTCCACTAAATACATATGGTGTATAATTGTTTATGTAATAAAATTAATAGTCTGTATGGCCGGAAATGTGTTAAAAGTAAGATAAATGGTGACCTTAACTCTGGAAGAAAGTGTTTCTTATCTTAGAGCTAAAGAGACCGACTTCATAATACTAAGTTTTCTGCCACCTAGCTCTGCCTCTCTCTGCATAGCCTTCCAACAATATCCTACAAGGCACATAGCCTACAGCTCCAGCAACAAGCTCACAGGAATCTCAGGAACAAAACTGCACTTGTCAATAAAACAAAACTGTTCAAAAAGGAACCCATGATCTTTAGAGTGTACGGCAAAATAGACTGACCACTTTAACATAGAGGCTTTATTTGAATATGTGTTAGGCTTTATATTCTTTGAAAATCCATGCCGTTTGGCGTTGGAGTCATGTCTATCCACAACCTTCTGTCTCGTATACTTTCAGTCAACTCTGACACAGATGATCTTCCATGCCATGATATCAAATTGTCAAGCATCTTCTCTCTCAGTCACCCTCTGCCTCTCTTCCCCTCCAACTTTCTTACTGTCAGGACGTACTCCAGTTTTCTCCTTCTCACGATATGATCAAAGAATGTAGATTGTCTCTTTCTGATGTGGTCAATCAGTTCTCTCCGTGAATTAGTTTCTTTCAAGATATTTTTACATATTTTTTTTTTTAAATATGTCCCAGTTATTCTTATCATTCCTCTATAAAACCACATCTCTGCAGCTTCCAAATAATTGTTCACTAGTCTACCAACTGTCCATGATTCACTTCATTTTCAACAGTTAGAATATTGCATACTTTTTATTATGATAAAAAACATTACCTGTGGGTGTTTTTTTTTTTTAATGGAATTATTCTCACAACAATGAAAATATTAAATGAGTGTGTGACTCTTTGGGTTAAGGGTTAGTGAATGTATTTAACAATTTTGTGATCCTTGAGTGCAATTTCTGTAGCAGACGATTTATTTATTTATTTTTTAAATGCTCTTATGTATCTGACAGTGGATACAAGTCTCTGTGAAAGTGACTGGATCCTCACCATGTGATATTTCCAAAGGCATCATTAGTTAAACTGGAGCCAACCTTCATTGAGGGGATAACATATTATTTTTGTTGTGTGTAAAGTATTGTGCACTTCAGATTTTCAGTTTAGAAAAATGTAAAATTTACATAAATAAAACTAAGAACAGGTAAATCACATACAAACTTTCGGCACAGTTAATAATTTTGCAATGAATCAAAAGAAAAAGAAAAACAATTTCTGAACAGTCTACCAACTTACTAGAATGGATTTTAGTGTGATGCTTGTAAGAAACCTGGCTACTAAATCTCTGACCACATTCTTCACACATGTATTGCTTTTCTCCTTTGTGAATTCTTTTATGTTCTTTGAAACTGTCACTGTCTTCAAACTGGCATGAGCAGACTTTACATTCATAAACCTTTTCACCTGAAAGAAAATACAACTATAAGTTTACACTACACATTTCACACAGCATAAAACAGTTTAAAAAAAAATTCACTCATTAATTAACAAACTTAACTCTTTTGATTCCAGGCAACTCATGGCATATTTTAGGACTTTCCCATAAATCTCAAGCATCGCATAAAGTGTTCTCTAGTGTGTTCATTAGGTCAGAATATGCTAAAGAAATCTGGCATCATTAGTGGCCCATCTCACAACGTATTTAATCTCATTGCAAGTAATAATTTTTCTTGGTGGTGTTTTTTTCCCTTTCTCAATGGGAATCTGGAACAGACATGGGGAATGAACTGGTTTATGTTAAATAATAAATTCTAGTGTCTCCTGGGTTGAAAATATTAGCCATTTGGGATATAAGAGTAACAGGGACCGTCGTGAAACAATAGGTAATGTAACAACTAGATGTGGCAGAAAAAGTATTACTGAATGAGTAATCAATAAATAAATGCTTGGTTGCATGGTGAGCTGACTGATCAAAATTGACCAACATTTTCTATAATGTGAAAAAAAAGTATTAACACCTTAACCAACTAGCTCCATTGCTGAAACCCAAGGTACGCCTTCCAGCAAAACAGCAAATGGTTAATAGCATCTTCATTCCTATTTAATGCTATCAGTGCCACCATCAACAACGAATAGGACACTAGAACAGAAAATAATTACATGTGAAATGTGCTGTCTATGTAAGGTCACTAACAACACAAGAAGGTACAGCGTTACGAACACCAGAATTAGAGAGAAAGTTGGAATAAGATCATGTCTGGATTATATTGATAGACAAAGAATGATTCAGCCATTTAGTGAGAATGCAGCCAGAACAAACTGTATACAAGATTTTTTTTACAGCAGAACATCTGTGAGGAAGTCGAGGGGTAGAGGTTTCTCATGACACTGAAGGTGCATCCTGGCGCTACTGAGAGTCTGCAATGCCTTGCTGCACCCATCAATAGGGCACCTAAAGAAGCCTTTTGATATATCAATACTGTATATTAATCATGAGTAGAAAAATATATAATGAACAACTAGCGGTTGTCAAATGCATGACAAACAGCACAAACAGCCAAACATTCTGTAAATGCACAGGCGAGACAGACAGTCAACCATTTTGTAAGATGGACAGGTAGGACAGTCATTCAGCAAGAATGTCAAACTGCTGCAGTGACAAACACAAAGCTTTCTACAGACTTTGAGACAAAGGAGTCAAGAGACAATGAACTGCCTGTTGGAAATGGGTATCAAACGAGGATAAGCTCGTAGAAACTGATACCGGGGTAAAGAAAGAAGATATGACAATCAATTCCTGCTGGGTACGCTGAGCACAGAGACAGAGATGGCTACTGCACTGGAGGGTGGAGTAAGAATAGGTCGGACCAATGTGTTAGCATGTTGTTATGGACAACATGTAAAACGATAAAGAAAGCTAGTTTACTCAACATCTGTTTCCCATAAGTGCCTTTCATCCTCATCCTATGTGTGTCGCCAGACGTCACATAGGACTCACATTCAATTTTTTCACTCTGCTTTACTGCATGCGACTTCAGCCCAGCATTTTTAGCCTCTCTTAATAATGTTCTTCTTAACGTTTCACTTGGGTGTCCTTTTTTTTTCTTCCTCAGACTGTTTCTTTCCCATTTCAGGGCTTGTTTTGTAATTCTTTGCTCATTTTGTCTCAAAGTGTGCCTAGTATATCTCCACCATAATTGCCTTTACTGCCTGTATTTACCATTTTTTAGGGTAGTGTGGGATGGAGTCTTGAACCTGAGGATTTACAACTGGAGCAAGTCAGAATAAACTTTGCAAGTTTAGATGTTTTTTTGGGGAATTAAAAAAACGGACTCAATGCACCCCAACAAGCATGTCGTAAGAGCCGACTAATCAGGGATGTTTCCTTCGAAGATGGAGTGCATTTGCCTGAGAGCCCAGGAGCCAACAGTCTGCAGATAGAAATAAGCCAGATCCGTAAAATAGATGTGCACGCAACAATCAGGTTCTGAAGCAAGAATAAAGTACAGAAGTGGTTAAACACCAGAACTTACATCAAAGTTTACAGCCGGTGAACGCAAAGAAGATGTTTGTTTTTGCCCCAGACAGTAAAATATCCATCATCTTACAGAGGATTTGAACATGAGTCTCCTGTGTTAAAGCCCAGCACTGTAACTGCTCAGCCAGCCAACCCTCTTCCTATAACTAACAACATCACAGCATACATTCAATGATTTTTAACTTACCATAATGTATTTTGGAATGTTTCAAGACTTTGATGTGAGACATGAAGCCCTCATTGCAATGGTCAAAGCTACAGGTGAAAGGTTTGTTGTTTTCATGTTCCATGACATGCCTGGAGAATAGTGTCTCCAGAAGGAATGTTCTCTCACACTCCTCAAACTCACATCTGTAAGGTGGGTTGCCTGGAATTATACAGGAGAGAAAAAAATTCTGTATACTGTTATAGCACAATACGTAAAATCTCCAACCCTCTTGTGCCACCTCATCTGCCATTCATCCGCTATCTTTTTCTGTCATTCTTTTCGACATATTCTGCACTTTTCCACCACCATAGGCTTCTTTCTTCGTTTCCTCTGCCGCCTTCTTCAATATCCGGTCCTCTTATTCAAATGCTCTGTCGTCTTCTTTCACCATTTGTAACCCTCTACCTTCTTCTACCTCTTGTCCTCTTCTTCTTTTTCTCACTCTTCTCAAACTCAGATCCGTAAGGTGGGTTGCCTGGAATTATACAGGAGAGAAAAAAATTCTATATAGTGTTATAGCACAATATGTAAAATCTCCAACCCCCTTTGCCACCTCTTCTGCCATTCATCCGCTATCTTTCTCTGTCATTCTTTTCGACATCTTCTGCACTTTTCCACCACCATTGGCTTCCTTCTTCATTTCCTCTGCCGCCTTCTTCAATCTCTAGTCCTCTTATTCAAATGCTCTGTCTTCTTCTTTCACCTCTTGTAACCCTCTACCTTCTTCTACCTCTTGTCCTTTTCTTCTTCTTCTGGCTCTTCTTTATTTTTCCCCCTCGATCTGAATCAGTTTAATGAAAGAATTGCTGGCTATATTTCCTCTAGGTAATTGAACTACAACATGAACATTAGAATACTATGTTATGATCATAACAACAATTAGATAAAGTAAAGGACCCTTTTCCATTCCTTTAGGAGTATTGGGCATATAGGGCTAGGTGTATATTTTAAAGACCAATCGACATTTGGTGGGTGATGTGGTCAGCATCCCGCCGGCCATCTTTATCTCCAAGGACTGCACCTGGTACCCACTCAAGGCTGGGTCGACCTGGGAGTCAAGGTTATTTTTGAAAAAAAAAAAAAAAAAGTCTGGCTCTGCCAAGACCCAAACCCACAACCTCCCTAGCCACTACACCATGGTGACTCCCAACAATTAGTATGAAATGGTAAAAACATGCTGTTGAAAGTAACTGATAATTCAGACACAGAAACAGAGAAAATTCAAGAAATCTCCTGGTCTGTTTCTGAATTAGAATGAAGAAAAAAATAACAGACCATGCCTGTTTTAACAAGGGATAAATATCAAAATTATTGTTTCATACCCAGATGCCAGGTAACATGATCTTTCCTGTCTTCAAGAGTTCGGAAGTGCACTCCGCACCTTTCAGAGTTACACACAAAGACTCCTTTCTGTGGGGGAACAGAGAATGTTATAAATATTATCATCATACAAGCACATCAGGCACACAACAGTAACCACCGAGGAGAGTGCCATGTGTGTCTGCTGGGCAGGTAGTCTTAGATTCAGATCCTCATCAAAGTAGATTTTAAAATATAGCTTCTCAGATCAGCCTAGACTAAAAACAGGTGCCAGAAAATATTCAGGTAAGCAAAGGCGGCCAGCATGAGACTGACCACATTACCATTGAGTGCCAAGTGGTTTATAAATGCATGTGGCATACAGCACTATTTGCCTCACATTCCTTAGAGCAGTGTTTCCCCAACTTTTCCTAGTCACGGCACCTTTTTTTCAATTAAAACTTTTTCTACGGTACCCTAACCTAAGTAAAAGTATGACTATTCGTATGTAAAAGATAAAAATTTTTTTTTTTAACTTGTGTATCTTTGAATATTTTTTGGTTGAGGCTTCTCGGGACCCATGGTGCACAGTTTGGGAATCACTGCCTTAAGGTATAGAAAGGACGCTTGTGTTTTTTTCATATGCAGAGGTTTCAGAGATGCCTAGTGAGTTTGTAATTGTTAAGGACAGCTGCAGTACCAGATCTAATGTGAGTGCTTTACTGAGCACAAGACACCAGTATGTATGAATTATGTGCTTAATACACCCAACTCTTCTATTCTGCTTTCTTCTTCGATCTCTACCTCCATGTACCTCAGTGAAATTGTCTGCTTTTTATTCTTCCTCTTCTGCCTTTTATCTCCAATGGAGCACAAGCCCTAAACCAATTTTCTAATGTATTGTATCAGTTGGTCTGAATATTTCTAAAGTTGTTCTTGATGCTATCACTCCATTTTTTTAGTGGTCTTCCTCTTGCTCTGTGTTTACTATATTTCTTTAATGTGGTCTTTTATGGCAGATGGTAAAAGAACATTCTAGTCAGATGGCCACACCACCTCATCTAATACTCTTTAATGAATTGTATGACTGGTGTTTCGGTTGTAAAATTTTACCCTAGAATATTTTGAAGAAAAAAAAAGAAGAAAAAGAAAGAAAGCTAGTTGCGTGTCCTTTACAAAACTTTGCAGAGCCAACCCAGGCATTTGTTAGCCATTGTGGTTTTCCTTGGCAAATTTAAGTTCAGTAGTTTTCCATTGTTTACTGAACGGTGGGCTCTCAACACTGTCAAAACCAACTCAAGGCAGTCTGCTGCCAAATTGTCTGCAGTTGGGATCAAACTCGGCACCCCCGCATTATAAAGCACGTTTGCAATGCCTAAGCCAAAGATGCCGATAGCCTAAGATATGCAGGGGTAAAATGGAGAAAAAAATATATATATATATAAAAAAAAGTGAACAACACCCACCATTTGTTCATTCTGCATGCAGCTCTCGTCATGAGAGTTCTGTAAATGCTGCTGCAGCTCTTCCTTATAAGGAAAAGCTTGACCACAAATTTCACACATCTTTTCTCTTGGCAAGGGCCTGTGAGCTCTGTCTAGGTGGTCTTGTAGACTGCTAGAGCTGGTGTACTCTCTCTGACACTTATCGTATGGGCACCTCAGTATTCTGGAAGCTACCTCCTCTTGAAAGAGAGCACTTCCTTTCTTGTGGACCTTGACATTATGATATCGCAGACCTCCATCGGTGCTGTACTTCAAACCACAACCTACTTCTGGGCATACAAATTCTCTTTTATGCTGATGCTTGTCACTGTGGATGCCATGGTTAGAGATCATGTGCTGGTCCATGGTCCTGCGGTCTGCGTATTCTTCTCCACAATTCTCCACAGGACACAGGAAGCTCTGAGTACCTGAAAGTGACAAAAACATGGAAACAATAACAAAGATGATATTTACAGTAATGATCACCACATTTTAGACTAGAAATATTACAATGAGTAACAACCACAATTACTGTATTTACACATGTATAGGCCACAGTATTTTAACAGAAAATCACTAATGAAAAATAAGGTGCAGCTTATATTAGAGATATAAATGTCTCTTGTACCACATGTATTAATAAACAATA
The DNA here is from genome assembly GCA_905116865.2 of Candidula unifasciata. Classification (NCBI taxonomy): domain Eukaryota; kingdom Metazoa; phylum Mollusca; class Gastropoda; order Stylommatophora; family Geomitridae; genus Candidula; species Candidula unifasciata. The sequence continues at coordinate 206,408 of CAJHNH020006445.1, read as the reverse complement.
CAACATTTCTTCAATCACCCACCATTTCTCCTGCGCTCTTACCGACTTTGGTTGGTTGTCTTCCAGAACTTCAGTTTTGTGTTTACATTTGTTTTCCAGACTGTTGGTGCTCGCCACTCTCACAGACGCACTTCGACTTCAACGGAAACCCCCCTAATTAGTCGCCTTGTACAACATGCTTGTTAGGGAGGCAGTGGGTCCATCCTCCCCTTTCCCCTCCCCCCTAAAATGAGCCTAGGAACCAGCATTTAAATTATTCCTCTCTGTGCATATTTTATAAAGATGCATCCATATTGTAATCTGAACCAGGTCAGAGAGAAACATCCTAGCCCCGAAGTGACATTGCCTTAGCCACCTTAGTCCCTTAATCTGTGGTTGTTGTTATCGATCCAGCGATGCATGAGCTTTGGTCCTCTGGCCCAATGCCATTTAGTGGAATTTGCATGTTTTCACAAGCTGTTCTTTTCCTCCGTACAAGGGGTTCCACTTGTCTGGTCTCGGAGGGAGTAGCATTCTTCTAGTCTCGCTGAGTTTTGGACACTCAAAGAGATGGTGTTCAACAGTTTCGTAGGGGTATTGGGCATATAGGGCTAGTCTTATATTTTATAGCACTCTGTGGGTGATGTGGTCAACATCACACGAACAGCCTTTATTTCCCAGGTCTTTACCTGGTACTCATTTGAGGCTGGGTTGACCTGGAAGCCAAAGCCATTAAGGAACAAATCCATCAGGACCTGAACCCATGACCTTCAGATTCGCAGGCCAGCCATCAGGCCGCAACACCACTGCAGCTCCCCAGAGCTATTTTGTACTACTAGTAATACTTTTGTTAAGTGATTGATGTGTGAGGCAACGTAGTGGATAATGAACAGGCAGACATATTGGCTGGATCTGCACCACTGGGTGGTCAATTGATACATGACAAGGCAGATGTAGTCAAGACCCTTTGGTAACAAGCAACTGAATCAGCAGAGAAACAAGATTATCATGGCCTGGAGAGAATGAGGCCCCTGGTTGTAACCAGAGAGTCTGGCCAGCTCACTACACTCAGAGGAAAAGCAAGACGGACATATAACCAGATTGTGACGGTACCATCAGTTTTGGAACTCTGCGCTGGCTGCTGAAGATGAATGCCCTGAGTGCTGTGATATCAATTATTGGCTCAGTTCAACTCAACTTGTAAGGCAACTGAGTATGTGATTATGTTCCTGACATATTGAATCAGCCATGTTGCCGGAAAGCTCTAATGTATTTGTAACATGTGGTCTGTTGAAAGAAGTTAATGTTGATTTGTAACATTTCATTGTCATGTTTGCTTATGTTATTAAGTTATCCAACGTGAAGAGTTACTAAATCATCCACAACCCACACAGTTTCTCACATGACACCTGCATTACATTATAACAACCTTTCATCCAATGAATGCACTAAATTAAACTAAATATTGCAACAAGCACTGAAAATAATTACAAACCTGAATGTTTTTTAAGATGCATTCGATACAACATTTTGTGCTTAAACGTCTTGCCGCAAAATTCACAACAAAATGGCCTCTCCGAGGTGTGGCTAAGCATGTGTGCTTGCAAGGCATTGGAGGAGATGTACGCAGCACAGCACCCCTCTTCTGTACATGTAAAAGGCTTCTCTCCTTTAAAAGACAAAATAATTGTTTAGATGGTCACAATGCTCTCCTTGAATGTTGAATTAAGAATTGACATCCCAGCAGTAGCGACACCCCAATAAGCGTTCCGTCCCTATCTTCATCAACAAGTGAAGAGTACAAATGCTGATAGTACCAGTAACTGTCTGATTGTATATTAATCTGGCCTTTCCCCTGAGTGTCGAGCAAGCTCTCCTTTATAAAGCCAAATAATTGCTAATCCTCAAGCGGGTAATTTAGCTGTACACAAAAGTTTCTGCTGTGGGTATATTTTTTTTAAATGTCCAACTGTGATGGAGTCACAAGGTATTTCCCATAAATTGAAAAAACAATTTAAGTAACAGATACAATTTCTTTACATTGCTTACTTTTCTAGAAATTCATTACTTTACCAAACAAATAAGTATCATCTGGTAGGTAGGTGGTAGGTGAGAGAGTTGACTTTATTGTACCCGGTTTGATCCCATATGGCTCAGTCGCACTCCACAGAACAGCTAGCTGCCTGCCAAGAGCATCACAAAGAGCACGAACTCAATAGCTCCGGAGACGATCTCCAGGGACCTCCGTAAAAACTGCACTCGTGAAGTGAATGGCGCCACCGTGGAAGGAACCTTTGACCTTCAGAGCTCGAAGTGAAAAGTGCTATCTAAATTCTGGCTTGTGCAAACTTTCCTGAAGAATAAACAGTTTATGTTTTGTCTATAGTCCAACTGTGAAATTTAGAGAGGCTGCTTTTGTTGTTGTTGTTTTTGTTGAAAGGATCCAGAATAATTATAAGACCAGCAAGTTACACATAAAGTCTCCGTGTTTTGGTGTCAAGTGCAAGGGGTTGAGGGGTGGGGTGTGAAGGGTCACATGTTATGTTAAACTGTTTTCACCATGCAAACATAGGACTAAAATACCCTCTAACTACCAAAGAGTTCTTTTCCAATCGGAGAAACTCTTAACAAACACAACAGTGCAAGCAGCAAGAACGTAGCCTGTTATACCCACTAGCTATTACCCATATAAAATCAAGAAAAGATATATGTCAAGTTCATGTAAGGTGTTAATGGTATCCATTCTCCTCTTTATAAAGCAATATAACTGTTAACAGTAACATTTCTTCCCTTTATGGAGCCAAAAAAAAATATTAACATAAATAATATTTATAGAACCTTCTATTTGGATGAGGTTTGACAAGAGAACTGATCTCCTCTGTGATTCTGGCGATCATGTGTGATGGCAAAACAAGACCGCCTATGCCTGTCTGACAGGGCTCGTCGACGTGATGCTGACCATATCACCCATCAAGTGCCAAATGGTCCAAAAAATATACGTCTACAACTATATGCCTGATGAGCCAAAGGTGCAAAAAGGGTCCTTTACTTTATATAATAATGATCTCGCTTAAACTCTTTTTCCTACCTATACTGATATATACTGAAAATATGCTATTCTTATCAGTGAATTTATTTAGTTTGTTTTAGTGAATACAGTGGAGCCTGGATAAGTAGAAGTCGCAGGGACCTAAGAAAATGCTTCCACTTAACAGGATTTCAACTTATCCAGACAGCACACACAATAGAGAAAATTGCCAGGACTAAGCTGATCATGTCGACATAACCGAAATTCGACTTATCTGAGTTCGACTTAAGTGGACTCCACTGTAATAATGAAAACTCTAACCCTCACACTGTCACATCTGTTAGCAGTACTGTAGTAAACTCACCAGTGTGGGTTCTTTTGTGCATAGTGAACTGACAAGGTATTCTGAATGCCATGCCACAACCTGGTTCTGGACATTTGTATGGCTTCTCTCCTGTGTGCAAGCGGTTGTGGCACTTGAGATCGTATCTGCTCTTGAATGCCTTCCCACACTCTGGATATGTGCAAGGAAATGGAAACTCTTCCCCATCGTGAAACTGGAGATGGCGCTAGAAGAAAAAAAAAATCAGGATTAATCTGGAGTTATTTTATGTAAAATGGTATCAACCCTGCCACCCCAAGAAAGCCAGTTTTCCAACTTTTACAGGTTTTTGATTACATTACATTTTTGGGCAGTGGCCAATATTCCTACATAACACTTTAATACTGGTTGAAACTGCATAGTGATAACCATATTTTATTAATAATCTGTCTATGCTGGCACTTGGGCCTGTAGCAATCCCCATTTTCCACCTTTAGGTCCCTTAGTAAACTCAACTGAATAGCACCGATGTAAGATTATATGAGAGCCTTTGCTCTAAAGAAAGGCAAGGGGGATGAATGAGAGTAAGAGAAAGAAAAGAGAGACAGATAGACAGAGATATGCTGTACTTCCTAGTCACTCAAACCCTCGGCAATTATTTTGCTATGTGATTAAAAACCTGACATTTCTCATGGTTAAATGAAAATACTGAATGTCCTATCAACATTAGCCTTAGTAAAATTGTAGATGGCTATAGAAAAATATAACACAGCAAAACTTTAAAAAAAAAAATTTGATTCTGTAACACACCACAGCACAAAATTCCTACAATAAAAAAATAAAACAATAATACAATTTTAAAAAGTCGCAGTTAACCTCCATTATCTGGATCAAAACATCTGGGCAGGCAAGAGTAAATAAATGGTAATGAAAGAGTTAACCAGTAGGCAAGTAATGCACCAAAGCAAATGGAAAGAAGAACAGAGAGAGCTGATATCATTAACGCTGTACAGACGAGGTTGGGAGATAATGGCAATTTTCTGAAGCTAACACGACTGCGTGACCAAGGAGTTGAGCTTGGTGAAGTATGATTAATCCATCTTCGAGGTTAAAGACAGGGGACATTATAACCAATCCTCATGGGAACAATCAGTAGAGGTACCTTGGAGTGGCTGCTGCATCAGAGGACTGAGCATGTATGGGAATGCCCAATGTGCAAAGCGTCGAGTGTGATAACATAACATAAAATAAAAATAATAAAAGAAAATAATACAATTTAATATAAAAATATACATAAATATAATGTAATTGAAAAAAAAAATAAAACAACATAAAACAACAGCGAAATAGAATAAAGGTAAAAGACAAAAACCGTTCAATCCATTACCTTTAAGCTGCTAAGTAATTTAAAGTTCTTGTCACACTTTAAACACTGATGTGGTTTCTCAGCTGTAAAATATTAGGTGACATTGAAAATTAATTATGTATACATTTTACAATTATCATAAGTAAACATCAAGTTAATGTGGAGCAGCTGTAATGTACCGGCCAGACACTCATCTGAGGTTCTGAATGTCATGGGTTCAGGTCCGGATGAAGCCGCGCTTTTTTTTCTTTAAAAAATTACCTTGGTCTAGTTGACCCAGACTTAAACGGGTACCAGGTAAGGTCCTGGAAGGTAAAGGTGATGTGTGTAATGCTGACCACATTGTCCACCAAGAGCCAATTGGTCTATAAAATATAGGTCTAGCCCTATATGCCCAGTTTGCTTGAAGACGTGGAAGAGGATCCTTTACTTGACTAAGTATTGAATTAGGTTAGTTGTATATTCTTTACATAATGCTACAAACCAGCCCCAGTATATGTTGGCCATTTGTGGTTTTACTAGGCTATTTTATGTTCAGTAGTTTGCCATTGCTTTCTGAACCATCAGCCTTCCATGCCATTGTCAATATTAACACAAAGCGGTCAGCTAATAAACTGCTTGCAGCTGAATGGAATTTGATATTTTGGAGGTATGAACCATGTTCATAACCACTAAGCCACTGATTCTGACAAGTAAATATTACAATATGGAAGATCAGGTCAAGGATGTGTTTTTCCACCGTGAGGTGTTTTATGCATATGGTGCTGGTCTCATATTGTTAAAAACCAGTTAGTACTAGAATGGTGATGTTGTCAACATCATGCTTATCGCCTCGACCTCCAAGAAGTGGGTCAACCGGGAAGATCAGATCACTTTAAAAAATGCATTTTGTTATGGAATCAAACATGTCTTCTTCTTATTTTTCTGGGTTAACTATTTGCTTTGTGGTTTATGGCTAGGCTGTGATATCTACCTTTAGTCCAACACATCTGAATTCGGCTATCCCTTAATTAGTTGCCCGTTTACAACAACCTTATTAAAGGGCAGTGAATTTATTATTCTCCACTAGCGCGCTGGAACCCACATGGGGAAATTAACCACAAAATCACCTAGCGATTCCTGTACCTCTGCTTGTAAATGTTGCGATGGAATAAAAATATAAAATTCTATACTGATGACAGCCCTCACTTGTCAAGTCTCCTTAATGCATTTTCCATTAAAAGGGTAAGGCAGTTTGCAGGTTAAGTTATGATTTACTGCTAGGTTGTGATATCTGCACCTTTTGGGCCCACATTTGATTAAATAAAAAGACTCAAAATTAGTCAACCTTTGTGACATGCTTGTTAGTGAGGCAGTAGGTCTATCCTCTCCCCCCTCCCCCTCCTTTCTTCCTGAAAATGGTATTCTGGGACCCAAATAGAAACATTTAAACAAAAACCACAGAGCCACCACCTGATCTCTGTGCCTCTGAGTGTTGATGTTGGAATGGATATTCTAAATGAGAATATAAAATCCTATAGACCTGTCAGGAATGCTATAACTAATCACTAATAACTAAGATATGCTATGTCATAACCCACTGGCGAATGTTATTAAAAGAAGAAGATCAAGATGGCTTGGACATGTTTGCAGAATGCCTCAAGACACTTTAGCTAGGACAACTCTCCAGTGCACAGCAAATGGAAGAAGATGTGGAGAACCTAAACAAACCTGGAGAAGGATGGTAAAAAGGGAAATGAAGGAGCATAAACTGACATGGGATACCATAGGCAGAAATACAGCTGGCCGCCATCAATGGAGGTCACGTTTGAAATGATTGACAGCGACAGAAAGAAGAAATAGTTAGACTTTTGTTGTTATAGATCCAGCGATGCATGAGCCTTCGCCCTTTGGCCAAATGCCATGTAGTGGAATTTGCATGTTTTCACAAGCTGTTCTTTTCCTCTGTATAAGGTGTTCCACTTGTCTGGTTTTGGAGGAAGTAGCATTCTTCTAGTCTCGCTGAGTTTTGGGCACTCAAAGAGATGATGGTCAACAGTTTCGTAGGGGTAGTTACAAAGCTCTGGGGAGTGTTGTGGCTGTATTCTGTTTAGGTGTCCATTGAGTGGAGTGTGTTGTGTTCTGAGTCTGAGGATGGTGGCCCGATCCCTCCTTGTTAGATGGTTGATGCGGTCATTAGGATCAGGGTAAGCCATATGACTTTAAACCTCTCGTCAGTGTCTTCTATGGCCCATCTGTTCAGCCAAGTCTATTTATATATAGCTCTTATAAGTGTTTTTGCTGTCTGTAGGGTTGTCACTGTAGGTTGTTGTTCTTGTGTTGCCCCTTTCTTTGAAAATCTGTCAGCTCTGTCATTACCTGGTGTGCCGGAGTGGCCTGGAATCCATTGCATCACTATTCTGATGTTGTATCAGGTAATGAGCAGATCAGCATCCAGAATTATCTTGGCTTTATCAGTTCTGCAACGTTCACTGCCATCCAGAGTTTGTAGAGCGGACACTGAATTGGTGAAGATTACAATATTTTGGGCCTCTGAAGGATAAACATCCATTACAGTCTTTAGATGGTATATTACTGTTTCCAGTGCAATTATTTTGGCGTCATAATTTAAGCAGATTTCCACACATGCATAAAAATACACTTCTACAGATCCATCAGGATAACCTTTGTAGATTCTATAACCTGCTTTAATAGTAGCTTTGAATGCAGATTCATCAGTATAAACATGTATCCATTCTTCAGGGTAGGAATCAATTGTCTTTAGTGATGAGTTCATAAGGGCAATAGGGTCGGACTGTTTGGTTTCCTAGTCTACCAATTTCATTCGGACTTCTGGAGCTTTAAAGAGTGCATGTGATGGTGGGTTTCTTGCAACATTCTGAATGCCTTGATGTCTTTCTGGGAGGTGGTATCTGTCCCATATTTTATGTGCAGAGTGTAAAACCAATTTGTGCTTTTTTGTTTGTTTGTATTCCCAGTTTTCTGAAAGGTGTTTATTAGGACAGTTCCGATTCATTCTAATGCATCATTCATACATTTTTTAAGTGGCTTTCTCTCTCTACAACCCAAGGGGTTCCACATTTGTATGGATTTCACATGCAGCAGTTGGAGTAGACTGCATAGCTCCACTCATTAATTGGAGGGCATTATTTTGTACTCTGTCAAGAGTCTCTAGGTTTGTTTTGGAGCAGGTTGTAAGCAGTGAGTTATTGTACTCTATCACAGAGCGAACATATCCAAGATACAAGCCCCTCAGAGTTTTCTTGTCTGATCCCCAAGCTGTACCTGCAAGTCTCTTCAATAATTGTTACCACCTCAATGCTTTATTCCTTATATTTTCACAATGGTTTTTGAGGCTGAGCTGCCAGTCAAGTGTGACTCCAAGGTATGTAGGATGCTGCGCTTTTTTCATCAACTGATGTCTGTCTAACCTCAGGTTGATATTCTTCCTTGCTACTTGATGGCTTTTGGTAAAGATTGTATAGACAGTCTTTGTATAGTTAAGCTTGAGTTTCCATCTTTTGCAGTACTCAGGCAGTTTTTTAACGGCTCCATTTAGTCTTTGGGCTCCACTTTCTACATTTTCATGACTCTGCCATATTGCTAGATCATCAGCGTAAATACTTTATCGGCTGGTTTTTCCTGGCAAGTCATTGATATTGATTAAAAACAGTGTCAATTAAAACGTTTGATAGACGTCATAAACAAAATTAAAAAAAATTAAAACAACCAGCTTACATGTGTGAGTCAGACGATGTGCCCTCAATTCTTGGTTGCCTCGGAACCCACTTCCACATTTATCACAAATAAATGGACGTTCATCAGTGTGTGATCTGACATGAAGCTCTAGCTTGCTTCTTCCAGTGAACCTTCTTTCACAGCCGTGGAATGGACATAGGAATGGTCTGCCAGCTGGTTTGCAAACAAAGAAATAGATATGGTCATTTGCAGTAATACAAATACAATCTTCTATTTAGTTCTTCTTCTTCTTCTTTTCTTTAGACTCAAACATTGGCTACTTTAAGAAAAGAACATCTCAGGAAATAAGCAGATAATATAATTAACCCTTTCACTGCTATAGACGAGATAACTCGGCTGCCCGGGAGACTGCTAAACACGAGATAACTCGGCTGCCATTTTCTGTGCCCTCACCGCTAAAGACGAGATAGCTCGTCCTCGACTTTTTTTTACAGATTGCTAAGAACAGTAATTCTTGGGGGTGAAATAGCAATACGCATTACCTTAATCTGATCAAACTGCCCCGTTTACATACAATTAAAACCCTTATCACGTGCGTTTAGGCGTATTTAGATGCATTTCACGTTATACTGTTGCTTTGTTACCATAGAAGCATTGTCGGTGAACGGTAATTTTTTTGCCCTGAAATATATTTCTGGCTTTCCGTTAGTCTACATTTTTAAAAAAATACAAAATAACAAAAACATTAGTTAATTAAAGAAGAATTAATGGAGTTTTTTTCAAGAAGTAATAGTAAGGATCACTTTGAAACGTGTGAGTTATTTGAGCTGGGTTATCTTCGCGGCACGCCAGCGGACACCTGTACTTCTGGCCGTGAGCAAGACTGACCAGTGATCATATGACCTAGCTATCTACATCGATTGGATTTGAAATGGATCCCAAATAATCAAATTAAAGATATGGTCACGTCCTGACGTGATGATTAATATTAATGTTAATTATATACTATACAACTGACATAAATGCGTTTGTCTATTAAAGTGTACAATACTGGTCTTTTTTTCAGTTCATAGTTTCATGTGAATTTCTAGTGTAGTTGGTATCACGTCTGCCTTACAATCGAAAGATCCAGCATTCAACCCCTGCATGCCTTTTTTTTTAAATTTATTTTTAAAAAATTATTTTAAATGTAAATTTTAAATTTAAGCTCTTAGCATTTTCGGCAACAGATCACCAAAGTAATAATTAATTAAACATCCTGTCATGAGCGTTCAAGTGGATTTAGATGCTCTACACGTTATCCTATTCCTTTGTGAAGCGTGGCTGGTGTACTGTGCATTTATTACCGTGCAATATTGTGTCATCAAAACGACATAAAATTGATCAGCTATCCTGGTCTTCCAACGACTTGCGACCCGATGTGCATACGTTTGATAACTCCAGCTCTGGTTGTCTTTTAGCTGCTGGAATAAAAACAGCTCAGTTTTTGTTTTAAACTTTTTTTTCACTGAATCGCTGGTGACTTTCCTCGCAGATGAATGTAACAGATTCAGCAAGTATGACACTGAATCGCTGGTGACTTTCCTCGCAGATCAATGTAACAGATTCAGCAAGTACGTCACTGAAAGGGGACCTGCTATCGTAAACTCTCGTCTTTGCAGATGGACAGATACGGATTTGGACGAATTATTTTGTTTTTTTGCTGTGTGTCTACTCATGCCCAGAACAAAGAAACTCAAAATAAATGAGTACTGGACCAAAGACTGTTTGCTGACAACACCCATGTTTATTTGCTTACTAAAGTGTTTTGTGTTTGCTTTTGTAAGTTTGTAGTGTTTTTTTGTTTTTTGTTAATTGAGTTTTCATGGCTTAGAAATAGCGCATCTGACTTGTCAGTGCAAAGTTCAACCACACGTCTTCAGAGTTTTTATTTTTGGTGTACAATATTTACCCCGTGCCGCAAGCGGGTCTTCTGCTTTTGAAGGGAAAAACAGTATTCAGTACAGTATGAAAGATTAGCTCTTGCCAGGCTTAGCACAGTGGTTACCTTGGCTGGCAGAGGGCGTAGCAGCGAAAGGGTTATAGGCTGGTACTATTTTCAGTATTCTCAGAATTCCATGGACAAAGAAGAGAAGAAATACTGACATTTTAAAAGATCTGAACATCAAGGAAGCTTGGCTAAGAAACTGCATCTTATCTCGGAAGCTAAAATATTTTATCAAGCGCCATGGCAGATTACAAAAAAAAAAAAAAAAATAGCAGAAGGCACGGTGCCAGAAAGGAGGGGCAGGGGCCAACCAACAGGGAGATGGGCACAGGATATAAGTGACTCCTTGAATATTAAAGAATACAAGGCGAGAGAGCTGGCAAGAGACCAAGTTTTTTTTTTCAGGTTGAGCCTGATGAGAGCGACATTGTGAAAAGAATCTGCTACATGATGACTGAAAAATATAATCAAACAAAAGATTGTTATGCTTTCAATTAACAAAACCAAACATCTTCATAATACCAGCATTCTGTTTCAAATAAAAACTCAGCAGTGATTAATTAAAAGTTAAAATTACGTTAGTATGAAAATCATATCATTAAATGGGATCAGAATACAAATTTAATTCAAATGATCAACTTACCTCGATGATAATGTCTGATGTGGTTCTCACAGAAAAATTTGGAACTGAACATCCAATCGCAGCCATCTTCTCCGCAGATGTAAACACTGTCATTCTTCACTTCTGCAAGTTTTATCGGCTGTTCAAACATAAAATATTAACAAAATATGATTATCACATAACACATAATCTAAATAACTAACACTGCAAGACAAATGAAAATATCTGATGTCAGATAAGACAAACACCACACATACCAATTATAATCCAGGGGGTTGAAAGAGATATTTCCTTGTATGGATTCCGGGGCCCCATTTTATGGGGGAAAATGAGTAGCCCCCCCCCCCCCCCCCCCCACCACCACAAGCATGTCATAAAATTCAACTAGTTAAGGGTATTTCCTTCAAAATCAGGGTTCATCTGCCTGAGAGGTGAGGAACCAAGAGTCTGCATACAAAAAAAAAACCAGATTTTTAAAAAGGATGTGCATGCAAAACCCAAGTTCTGGAACAAGACCGAGGCCCAGAAGTGGAAGAATAACTACAGCTTTCTGCCAAAGTTTACAGCCGGTGAAAGCTAAGAAGAAGACCAAGATAATGTTGATTAAATTACTACTAGAACTAGCTACTACTACTAATACTGCTGCTGCTGCTTTCACAATAATAATTACAACTGCTACAAATACAATTACCCATACTACTACTTCTACTGCCACTGATACTACTACTATAAACTTGAATGCTGAATTAAGAATCAACATCACATCACTTGCGACACTCCCATAAGTGCTCAATCTCCATCTTCAGCAGCAAGCGAAGAGTTCCAATTCTGATGGTACCAGTAACAGTCTGATTGTATATCTGTCTCATCCTTCCCCTGAGTATTGAGCGTCGGAAAGATCCCCTGGTAACTCTTCGCAGCACCATTTTCCTCAGACTGTAATAATCTATCTGCACCTCTGCACTGTTCACCCATTCGCAAAGGGCCCTCACAATATCTAACTTGTCATACATCAATTCACCACCAAGTGGTGCAGAGCACACCAGTCTATCTTACTGCTCATTTCCCAACACACTGGCATGACCTGGAGAAAAAATCCAAAGGATGCTAACTACCCAGGACCTCTGAAGTGATGCCTGCCACTCTGCAGGAAGCATGCCTGTTTTCACCTTTCTCAACATGCTCTGGGAGTCAGTTACAATGACAGTATATGTGTACAGCTGATTCTCAAGCTAGCAAAAGGCAGCAGAGACTGCCTCCATCCCCTTTCTCAAACTAGACATTGTGATATCTATGCAAGTCTTTGTTGCACAAAGCGACGTCCATTTGCCTTCGATATGAAACCCCATGCACTTCGTCTGCCTCTCAAAACAGAGCCATCTATATAGATAATAACATCACTTGGGCGGGAATTGTCATGAATCATTTGTTGAACTTCTGATTCCACAGCACCAGCTGGCCAGTCTCTACACTCACGACTTAACGTGATTAGAACACTACACAAGTCTGAAACTTGTTCGGACACCTTGACCCACTCCTCTCCTCACACAAATTTATCAAGTATGCACACCTGTTACTATAAACTATTATGTGACAACCTCGGAGACAGACTTACCTGTGAAGATTTTATCAGAAGTAGTGGATTAGCGAGAATCTCTGCCAGTTCTTCTTGACTTGGCTTACTTTTAGAAAGTGTGTCTGAATTAATGGTATCTTGATTGTCAGGATCATGTAGCAATGCCAGCACCTTATTCCGTGTGCTATTTTCCACATCAGAAGCTGCTATACTGGATGTTTCATGTGATGCAGTATTGTTAACCGAAAATTGAGAAGCAAATGAAGTTTCCATGTTTAAGGAAATTGCACTACATTCAGCAGCTTCTTTTGAACTGTACAAATTGTCACTGTGAGTTCTTGCAGTTTGTTGATCTTTAATCACTGAATTAATCCCTTCAGGCAGTAAACTGTTTTCTGTTAGAAACCTTGTTTCTACATCATTCATAACTGGCATGTGATATCGTCTTGCCTGCAGTTTATTCTCCATTAAAGTATTTACTTTATCACAGCTACTACTCTCGTAAAACACACAAGGATTTGTGTTTTTATCAGTATTTTGTAAATTTTTATCATTAGTCTGAGAACGACTGACTTGTGTTTTGCTATCTAGCATTTCATCTACTGCTTTTAACAAAATCACTGGGACTTTGCTGTTGATCTTCACTAATGTCAGATTTGCAATCTTCTCTGCGATTCTTTCAGCCAGTGGTGGAAGTTTCTTCTTCTGGACATTATGTACTGTGGGGAAAAAACAGTAATAAAGTCAGGAAAACATGTTTCTGAGGTAGAACAAAAACAGCAATATGAGGATTGGGGAGGGGGGGGGGGGGGGGGGGTGGACTGTCTATACTGCCTGTATCTGACACCTGGTGGTGCAGGACAGGGGCTGGTTGTTGTTGTTATTGTTATTCATCCAGCGGCGCATGAGCTTTCTTTCGCTCTTTGGCCCAATGCCATGTAGTGGAATTTACATGTTTTCACAAGCTGTTCTTTTCCTTCAAACAAGGTATTCCACCTGTCTGGTTTCAGAGGGAGTAGCATTCTTATAGTATGGTTGAGTTTTGGGCACTCAAAGAGATGATGGTCAACAGTTTCGTAGGGGTAGTTACAAAGCTGGCACTCTGGGGAGTGACAGGGGGTGGTGAACTGGAGGATTTAGGGCTATATGGCTAGAGTAAAGTTAAAAGGAAAGTAAAGGGCCCTTTTCCACACATTCAGACATTTTGGGCATATAGGGACCTAGACCTATATTTTATAAACCAAGTGGCACTCAGTGGATCATGTGGTCATCATCATGCAGACCACCTTTACTTCCCAGGAATTTTACCTGGTACCTATTTAAGGCTAGGTCGACCTGGAAGCCAAGGTCATTTCTGAAAAAAAGTGTGGTTTCTTTTCAGATCTGCAGACGCATCTGGCCACGCTATTGCTAGAGCAGCTGCCATAAACAAGCTAAGATATTTTTGGGACCCCAACAGAAAAAAATCTCCATATTTTACTGAGGACTGAGCCTGGGTCTTTTGCATAACAGCCCAGTGCACTGAACATTTGGCAAGACATAACCAGAACAATTATCTTGTTTTTCTTCTTCACGTTCACCGGCTGTGAACTCCAGCAGAAAGTCTGGCTGTCTGTCTACTTCTGGACTTTCGTCTTGTTCTAGAACTATAGATTTGCATGCACATTCATTTTACATATTTAAATGCAGACTAGCTGTACCCTGCCACGCGTTGCTGTGGCGTAATTTGAGATAATCTTTGATCCCCCCCCCCCCCCCCCCCACAACTAAATCCACCTAGTACCCTCTCCCTCATCAAAGGTTTTTAGAAAAGAAAGACAATGGAAATCGCACCTGTCTAATGAAGTTAATGACGCAGTCAATGTCTGCGCCAACGTCAAGATAGTCCTTGATTGCCCCCCCCCCCCCCTTATCGAAAATGAAATCATGTTTAATATGTTTATTGTGGCAAATATAGAGATAGTCTTGTTTGCGGTACCTCGACCTACTCTATGTATCAAGGCGTTGGCTGCACGTAACTCGCCGGCGAATGGCTGAAGCCTTGCGTTCTGACTACGGCGGCGCATGCGCAATTACTAACGTGGCTATAATTAGAAATCACTAAAGTTATAAATATTAGTTGCGTATATTTTGGCATAAATTGTGGTCACCTATCTCTAACAGTGACAGGTTGAATTTCAAACCACGACGGTTCAAAATCCGGTATCACAACAAACATATCCTGAAAATTTCAGCCAAATCGGTTCAGTAGTTTCCGAGTCTATAGAGACCAAACAAACACACAAACATTGATTTTTATATATACATAGATATATATATATAGATATATATATAGATAGATAGTCTGGTTTTCCAACTTTAGAACACGCACCATATAATTGTGTCTTTATATTAGTGGTCGTTTAAATGGTGTTATTAGCACAGTAACAAAAGTGGTTATTTGGTTATCACATGCTAAAGCTGTTTGTATTTTTATAGGAGACGGAAGTAAAGCTACAACTGTACTTGTAAATAACAAAGTAAGTCGTAAAAAATAGAAAAGCGGAGGTAGCTTTAGTAAAATATAAACAAATTAGGTAATAAAAACTTGAAAATCACGTGTAAAGCTCTTTAAGTTCTCTTAAATTTAAGTCATTACTCCTCTCCCCTCCCCTCTTCCACCGACTACTGCTCTCTCCCTCTTCGAAGGATTTGAAAATCACTAACTGGCGATATTTTGTTGTTGCTGTAACTGACATTGACATCCCTGTCCATCTGGACTAAAATAAGGAGCAGGAATTGTAAAAGGTAGTGAATAGGGCTAGTGAAATATTTACCACATCATCCTTCAAGTACCAGTACAACTACTAAAATAATGTCACTGCTATATGTGTTACCATCGGAGTAGACAGAGAGTCGTGAGCCAGAAGATTTGGTTCCGCATGGCTAGTGCTGTCACCACAGACTGGTCAGGTTAGGATGTATAATTTCACTTGCCGACAGAAGAACACGCCATAACCTTACCGGCGGTCTTCACATGAGAGCACTATGGTGTAACAGCCCAACCACAGCTATTACTGCTGCTGCTACTTTAAGTGGGTAAAGCAGTTACTGTGACTTAAAGCTCTCTCAGTTAATAGTTTGCCCCCCCCCCCTTCCCCCCAAATTCACCGACAACTCTTTCCCACATTGAAGTAGTTGGGAGAAAAAAAAAAAAACACTTGAAAAGAAAATGAGCACAGGAAAAAACCACCATAATTAGGAAATGAACGCCATTGTAAACAGCACAGCTTAAAATTCCAAAACAGATGAAATAACTAAATCTAAATGAAAATCTATAAAATTTCAGCGTAACCATGCAATTGGAAAGTTTAACAATGCAATCATAAGTATGCGAAATGGTCAAATTTAATTATCAAATGGTTTACCCATTTACTTGTTTTTTTTTTTTTTTTTTTAATATTAAGGCAACATGGCTAGTGCTGTCACCACGACAGAGCAGATGAGGATATTATTTTAGTCCGGGGTAAAAAAAAAAATTTAACTACTGCGGATTCGAACCCAGGTCTACCGCACTTGAACCCAGTGTTCTAACCATTCGACCAAGCAGCCACTTAATCGGAATAACGAAAAGAGAACACAACTATTAGACATATGTGTCCCTACCACTGTGTCGCGATTAAAACACAATTCAAAACCGCAGGCAATTGTTTTCTCGTAGACAGATACTCCAGATATATTAATGAAATAGAAATCGCACGTGTCTAACACGGTTAATGAAGTTAATGTCCCAGTCACTGTCTGCGCCGACGTCGAGATAGTCCTCGATTGCCCCCCCCCCCCTCTTCCATCGAAGGTTGTTTGAAAAAAAAAACCCAGAAAATAGAAATCGTGTTTAATATGGTTATTGTGGCAAATATAGAGATAGTCTTGTTTGCTGTACCACGACCTACTCTATGTATTAGTATTAGAGAAGGCGTTGGCTGCACGTAACTCGCCGGCGAATGGTAAATACGGCGCATGCGCAATTACTAACGTGGCTATAATTAGAAATCACTAAAGTTATAAATATTAGTTGCGTATATTTTGGCATAAATTGTGGTCACCTATCTCTAACAGTGACAGGTTGAATTTCAAACCACGACGGTTCAAAATCCGGTATCACAACAAACATATCCTGAAAATTTCAGCTAAATCGGTTCAGTAGTTTCCGAGTCTATAGAGACCAAACAAACACACAAACATTGATTTTTATATATATAGACTATTGGTTCCTCACCTTTGAGGCAGCCTCGCACTATGAGTTTTAAGAAAACCCCCATAAAGTCATCTCTTATGATTAAAACATACTTATTTGGGGGGGGGAGGGGGAGGGTGGTTGGAGGGTCTACACCCCTCTTCCCCCCCCCCCCCCCCCCAAATCCACACACAGAGAACAATAATCTTAGATATACAAAGATTTGTCTCCATAAATATTTATTACCAATCTGACTTAAGAAGTCATATGATAACAGTACCTAGATCTTTACATTTCAACCTTAAGGTTTTTGTTTCAAATCCACATCGATGCAGACTAACTCTTTGACTTCCAAGGGATGCTTCATACGTTCATAGGTTCCTACCTAGAAGCCCAATGAACGCATGTTGTGCCGATTTTATTACTTTCTTTACTACCCCCTGGGCCTGTGATGCTAAACCCCCTGGGACTCAAAGAGTTAAATCTCTGTAACTGGTCATCTCTTTCCAGTTGGTGACTCCAAGAGTTTGTAGGTCTGTCTAGATATTATCTCTCCAATGTCATCTTGGTCTGCCTCATGGTCTACTGCCATTCAAAACCCTTGTGTATACAGCTTTTTTTCTCTCTCTCTGTCATCTGCCATGCACCTTATAAGCCCCAGCCATTTCAGCATTAGCTCTCATGATGCCAGGGTCAATGATGATTTAAACACTTTATGAATTTCATTTCTGCCTCTCCACTCCCCACTCCCTACATCTCTGATGGCATTTTTAAAAATTCTTGTAAAGACATGTAAAGCTGCAGGTTTCAGAACCTCATAAGACAACTGGTCATACCAGCGTTTCATAAACTATGATCCTGGTGTTATTAAGAACAATATTGTAAATTAGTAATTGATAACCTGATTCTGTATGAGTATCTTTTTCTTAACAATTCCAAGTAAACTACGGTACTCAAATATAAAGAGAAATTGATATGCTTATCCATTATAATTAACTATATAATTACTCTCTAAATCTTGATCTAATTCATTATAACTTAACATGATAATTAATCTAAAAGCCTCAATTTCATTTATTAAAACCTTTCATAATGAATACTCTTTAAAGATTAACATATTATGTTACAAGAAAAGGAAAAATTATCAAAAAAGATAGTGGCGGGCAAATGACAAAAATACCTTTATCAACTCCTACACAGAGAGTTTGGAAGTTACTGACCAAGAAAAGACATGGGTAAATGCCACAATCCTGGCTTATGATGTATGTGAGGGATTTCAGAGTAAGCACAGATCTAGAAAATGCATATAACGGGGTTAGATATGGTGTTTTACTGTACACACTTATGGAAATAAGAGAAATGTCCCTGGATCATCATTTGGATTGCAACAGTTCTGTATGAACATCCGACTGCTTTCCACCTAGGTTTGTGGAGCTCTGAACCTTGTAGTATCGCATCTGGACTCCATTTCCCCTACGCTTTTCTATGAGTACATAAGGCAACACAGGCAGTGAGGATTGGTAGAATTCTGACATTTGCTGATGATGTTTTAGTCTAGTTTTAGAGGCATGATCGCCCACGCCAGTCGGCAAGGCACCTGATGATGATGATGATGATGTTTTAGTCTACAGACAGGGGAGAAATAGAATAGAAATATCTAAATAACTGCAGAATACAGTAGACAAGGTACCGAGTGGTGTCAGGAAGCAGGTTCTATCATCAACCCAGATAAATCCAAGCTGTAGTGTGGTGTTTATTAAATAATACAACTGCTAGAAAAGAGGTTCCGAACATCACAATAAATGGAGTAACATAAAGATAGAGAATTCACCGAAATATCTTGGTATAACTTTTTACAGGAGCCTGTCGTTCAGGTACCACGTGTAACAGCTAGCATTAAATATAAGGAAAGACCTGAGTTTAAGGTGATGGCATCAGTGGACATAGAACAGAGAATGCACAATACATGATACCAGCAACTTATTATTTCGGTGATGGAGTATTGTTTGGGCCTCCTTACGTTATCCAACAGACAAATACAGAAGCTGCAGCATATGCAAAATGAAGCCATGATTCATTTTAAGACGTACATGAGACGTGCCAGTCATACACATGTGGCACATACTTGCATTCTGTCGGTACATGAAAGATACAAAATGTTACAGGAGAAAATATACTTCAAAGTCTCAACAGACAGGGAACACATTCTGTATGAGGCCTTGGGGGATAGCAAGGTCACTAGCTAAAAAGAGGTAGCTCTTGGACGGCACAGGCACAATCAGAACTGTTTGTGCTTCTGACAAGATAGCGCATGGTGAGAAAACGGTAACAGTGCTGTCCAGCAAAACAGATCTGCAGAGTGATAGTCACCATGGACTGAGGGTGCTGAAAATGGATAGTGGGTGAAACAGAGGCTTCGGTGCAAGAGCTGATCCATGAAAATTCACTCCCACGAGACCCTGTTTTATACACAGATGGATCTATAGTGAGAGGTAGAAAAAGTAGGTAGGGTTTTATTGCAAAAGTGAATGGACACTATCTGAAAACAGACAGCCTCATCACTACATCATGTATGAGAATGGAGGTGGAGGCAGTAACGGCAGCTTTCTCACTGCTGTAGAGCAGCACAGCCCCAACATGTGGTAATTATAAGGTCTCACAAAGTATGCTTCAGAAAGTAGAAACTGGCATCCTGCATGCAGAGTGACTTGCATCACTTCATAAGACTCAGATCAGGAACATATTGATTTTCTGTCCAGGATATTAAGGTGTGTGGGGTAATGAGCAGGCTGATAGACTGGCTGCTGTCGCTCCTCTGGGTGGTGATCTACT
Organism: Candidula unifasciata; assembly: GCA_905116865.2. Lineage (NCBI taxonomy): Eukaryota > Metazoa > Mollusca > Gastropoda > Stylommatophora > Geomitridae > Candidula > Candidula unifasciata. Next base: position 186,781 of record CAJHNH020006445.1, on the reverse strand, counting down.
TTATGACAAAATGGATGTGGTAAAGGCTGTCTGGGATCAAATGGACAGTGCAACAGAACAGAGAGAGCATCCACACATAGATTAATTCAGCTGTGAGTGAGCAGTGCGTCTGGAAGATATTCAACACTGAGGGGAAAACAGAGGTAAACTTGTAATCAGGTTGCAGTTAGTACTATTAGCATACTGATTCTTCGTGGCTACTGAAGAAGGAGACAGACCACTGTCGTGATTGCAGGGATGTCAATTTTTGAGTGATTCACTTATTTATATAATGTATTATAACTCACCAGTATAATTACTCTCTACATTTTAATATAATTTATTATAACTTACTTTGATAATTAATCTCTAAATCTTGATCGGACCCTGAATCAGCTTGATCCTTAGGTGGAGACATGTTGCCTTTAATTGACTTGATCCTTTGTACAGATTTAGAAACATCACGTTGCAGTCTCCTGATATTGTCATAGGTTTGTCTGACCAAAAGGTAGCACTCTCGACAAATGTAACTTCTCCCAAATTTAGTTGAATATTTTCTCTGAAGTGCTAACAAATCTTCCTGACCCATCAAAGCTCTGAGCTTAGCTTCAAATTTAGCCATGAAAGGTCTTGTTCCTCCAAACATAAACAACCTCCCTCCTCTTTTGGTTTTGATCCATACAGTCTTACACATGAGGCAAACAATTGGCGACCCTTTCTCCTGCTTCTGTTTTGTCTTTGCCTCTTTTGTAAGTTCAAGTTTTGTTTCATCTTTAAATGTATCATAACTTGGAACATCTTCCTCATCACAAGTATCTTCCTCATCAAATTCAGAGTAGTGATCATTTTCTTTATCAATCTTGTTTGCTGAGTCATCCATTCTGCAAAGAAAAAGAAAAAAAGATAACAGTAGGGATGTTTGTTGTTGTTTGTTTGGGTTTACCAGTTGTAAACCCCGACAAAAAGACCTTGTTTGTCTATTTATGGACTTCCGCTGTGTTCCAGGACCTGGGTTTTGCAAGTGCATCCTTTTTACAGAACTTGCTTATTTGTGTGCAAACTGTTGGTTATTTGCCTCTCAGGCAGTTGCACTCCAGCTTTGAAGGAAACCCCAAATTAGTCGCCTCTCACAACATGATTGTTGGGAAGGTAGTGGATCTATTTTTGGTAATCCCCCACAATGGGGCCCCGGAACCCACAAGGAGAGGTAAGAGTAGTGACATGATAGTTACTGCTGTAGAGATATTTTGTTTAAGTTAAGTATTTAATGTTTATATCTTCTTCTTCTTTTCTTCATGCTGAGCAGCATTGGTAACTGTGACTATTCACAGCTTCTTGATTTGTGATTGGTACCTTTTCGTCTTTCCAGACAATAATGTCATATTGTGCTACAAGAAGGCATGGGACTCACAGCCCATGGCGATGGTGAGTGTGACTAGCAAGACATGCCCTTGTTAAGAAAAGTCTTCCACAACTATATCATAGGATTTCAGGACCGTTGTTGTCAACATTTGTTTTTAGTCTGTCTCTTCTCAGACTATCAGCTCTCATCCTCAATCACTTCTTCCTTCATTCTCAGTCTCTTCCTGATGTGCCCCACCACCCAATATGGTCCATGTCATCCCCCTCCCCCCCATGAGTCCACCTTAATACATGTATCATTCATGTCCCATTTACGCACATCTTTATATAGTAGTAGAGGTTGGCTTTGACCTCTTCTACCCATCTTTAATTAACTATAAAGGATGTCCTTAGGGACTCTGCCGTCCTCCATTCTCCAGGTGTGACCCAGCCACCTTGACCCTTTGAAGACTGAGCACTGAGAAGACTGTTGTAATACCTGCTCTTTCCAATACCTCAGTGTTTGTGATCTTGTCATGTGTAAGTTTTCTTCTTTTCTACTGGTGCAAATAAGTTGACCAATTTTCACTGTCATAAAACAAAGTGCTGAGAACACAAGCTTGATAGACAAGAGTTTTTGTTTTAATCATGAGCTTTCTGTTCTCCCAAACTATTATTGTTAATCTGCTTATTGGTGTTGCTGCCGTACCTATCCTGAGTTGATGTTTTTGTCTTGTGTACTGTCAATAACTTCTGAGACACATCTTCTTCCATGCCATGATGCCAAACTGACTAATGACCTCTCACTTGGTTTTCTCCACTTCCGTTTCCATCTAACTTTCCTCCTGTCACAATTTATTCCAGGTTTGCATCAAAGAAAGTGAACTGTCTTTTTTCTGATGTGGGTAACCAGTTCTCTTTCGGTACCATGCTGCTTATCCCATATTTATGAGTTAGCTTAAAGGCAGTGCACAATTCTAACTCTTCTTTCATCAAACATAGTTGTTATATTATAAAATCATTACCCAGAATCATTAGTTTTACTCCTTTTGCCCATAGTGCTATTTGTTTTTAACCTCTTTGATTTTAAACACTGGCTACTTTGAAACTAAAATTTCTCAGAATAGAATATGTTAAAGTAATTGATAAGGCTGGTACCAAAAGAGGTCCATACCTGTCAAGTCATCTTCACTGCACTTGTTACCTATTCATGGTGTTCTCACAATTCTTCTTAAGACATGACTGCATCTTTCACCTAATATTGATTGTATGTATGTCTTTCCCCTTGTGGGGGGGGGGGGCGTTTTGGGGAACACAAGAATGATTCCACTGCCTCCCCAACAAGCCTGTCGTAGGAGTCGACTAACTGGGGGTTTCCTTCGAAGCTGAACTGAATCTGCATGAGGGGCAAGGAAGCAACAATCTGCATTCAAATAAATCAGATCTGTAAAATGGATGTGCACATAACACTCAGGCTCTGTAACAAGATTAAAGTCCAGAGATGAACAAACAACCAGAACTTTCTGCTGGAGTTTTGTGAAAGCAAAGAAGAAGAACGAAAAAAATTATTTGAAATACTATGAAATGCATAAACTAATGCTTTGAAAGAGAATGTCTATATATGATAGGAGGGAGGTTGGTGGGAGACTGCTCCCTAAAATTTACTGGGAGGTGGGCTGATCCCCAGTCTACACACACAAAAATGTGGAAGTCTCAAAATGACTGAGCTTCCAGGTTCCTGTACCTATATTCCAAGTATATTATATTTATTTGTCATTCAACACACTATTATTATTTTACTGTTTATACGCTGAATGGTAAATAAATTTAATACTATACTTGAAATAATATGAAATGCATAAATAAATACTTTAAAAAAATTTTTTCAATAAATGATTAAAAGGGGAACCTCTAAGTCCACTTACAAAATTATTGGTCCCCACAGGCCCTAAAGGCCCAAGTGCCTATGGCCATGACTTCAGACAATATACCACAGCCAACACTACTCTACTGTGTCAGTGTCTATATAATCACCACCCCAAAAAGAAAAAAGTAATATTTCACATAATGATACAGTGTAATAGTTAAAAATTGCATAAATATCTGAAAGAAATTATTGTATTAAAGGATATATTGAATATAATAAAAATATAGTTATTATACTTTTAATACTCTGAATACTCAATGAACACTTTATATCCCAATTATTTATATGTGCCCTGTGTTTGAATATAAACATTGAATTTTTATAATTAACATTATTCTACTACTTACTACTATTCATTTTACTTTTGCTGATATAATAATAATACCGCAATGGAAAGTAAGTTGCTGTCCCAAATAGTATTTGAAATACCTGACCTCCTTTTAAACAATCAACATTTAACAAACTTGCTAGCTACTAGCAGAGTCAGAACGTAAAATATATGTATGGCATCTTTTTCAGACCAAACCCAAATCCACTGACTTGAATGACACAACAAACTGTATTCGTTTTTACAATTCCAAACAACCTCCCTGTCTTCTGCATAGCTAGGATTAGGATGCATTCATCTTAAGCATTGATTTTGTGCCAATTCTGCCAGTAACCTGGTCTACATATTGTGAGGGTAGAGTATCTCAGAGACAAATGCTGTATACATAACAGGTGAAAATATTGAAAATAGATGGATGGGAGGGAGCAGACCACGGAGTTGTACTTTGGTAGTAGTTTTATAGTATTTAGTTAAAGAGACGATGGAATATATAATATATGTATGCGGCCTAAAAGTAAGTAAAACCGTTGCAGTGCCGATTGGAAAGAGCATGTCAATCATACAGATGATCAGAGGCGAGTAATATTTGCAGCAAGGAACCATAAAAGATTGGAAGGCTAAATGAATAAGGACGAGGAGTGAAAAGTGTATACTATCATACAGTATATTACTGTATCGTTAACTAAAGCCCGGTGTCTCTGCCTCTTGTCAGGTCATTGAATGATTCCTACTGCACTCTGCCCGTCCCACACGGAGAACCTTCGGTGGGACTGTTATTATTTAATTATTACTTCAAATGCTAATGTTTTTCTAAACAAGCTGTAGCTGTGCATTTCATCCAATCAATTGTGTAAACATGCACAAGTTATATATGTTACCCTGATCCAGAGAAAACACACGCTTCTGGTCAATAATGCTCCTAAATGTTACCCACAATCCACTGACATAATGCAGTCATCTATAAATAGATGCTCATTATGAACAGTGAATCTTGTGCGGTGTCCACCTAAAAATGTAGCTTTCTTTCTTTTGTCCTTCTTCTTCTTCTTCTTCTTCTTCTTCTGCTCCTTCTTCTTCTCCCCCACCTTGTACCTTATCGAAGTGTCGGGGGAGATGTAACATTAGTTGATGAGCTCTGTCGAGAGCGCTATTAAGATTGATGTTCATTTCTGCAAGGCTGTTATTAATGCCATCACTCCATTTTTCCGAGGTCTTCCACTCGCTTTTCTATACCCGTTGTAACGTTTTAGTGTGGCTCGCTGTGGCAGATAGTACTTTTGTCCATTTTCTGCCTTGTACCGCTAGGCATGGCGGGTTAACAGACGATCGGTTTCCGAACTAGGGCACGCTCGGTTGACCGGTATTCTGTGATGATGTGCAGTCTTAAGATATCAGCTACGTCTTGTCTTCAATTCACCCTCTTCTTGGTTGTCCCCTACATTTTGGTGTTTTTACTTTCCTGGTGTACGCTCTCGTTTCTGTCAACATTGGATTCATTCTCATTAATTAAGCTAAGCCATCCCAGTCTTTTTTTTTCAATGCATTTAATTATAGGCGTTGTTGCAATTGTAATTTTTTCTTTTCTCACATGATTTCTTCTTCTTTTTTTTTCACGGCCTGTCTCAAACATCTCATTTCGCAGGTGGTCAGTTTTCTTTCATGTTCTTTACTCGGCGTCCAAGTCTGATACTGACAGCACAAGGTTGTTATGAAGATTGCATTTATCATTTGTCTTTTTATCTTAGGATGGCCGGGGGTTTCAAAATTGGGGTTAGTTGATACGTGACATTGCTGGCTTGGCAGATTCTTGTTTAAATCTCTCTGTCTGTTCTGAGAAATTTATTACCAGGTTGATTCAATATGGCATCATCATCATCTTCATGTAGCAGATCCTTTACAGAATGTAGCTCTCATTGCAAATCGCCTCGTTCTCTCACCAGCTCTTGCGTCTCGTACACTTTCCTACCCAGAGTGTCTGCAACATTCTGTACCCATCTTCCTACTGACTGGCCCCTATAACTCTTTCCCGCTGCATGTTCTACGCTACTGGTTTTGATTGGCCTCTATAACTCTTTCCCGCTGCATTTTCTACTCTACTGGTTTTTATTGGCCCCTTTTACTCTTTCCCGCTGCATGTTCTACTCTACTGGTTTTGATTGGCCTCTATAACTCTTTCCCGCTGCATGTTCCACTCTATTGGTTTTGATTGGTCTCTGTAACTCTTTCCCGCTTCATGTTCTACGCTACTGGTTTTGATTGGCCCCTATAACTCTTTCCCGCTGCATGTTCTACTCTACTGGTTTTTATTGGCCCCTTTTACTCTTTCCCGCTGCATGTTCTACTCTACTGGTTTTGATTGGCCTCTATAACTCTTTCCCGCTTTATGTTCTAAGCTACTGATTTTTCTAGATGACTGTGAAACTTGTAACTATTTCCCGCTTCATGTATGTTTACGCTACTGGTTTTGATTGGCCCCTATATCTTTTCTGATGTCAATGTTTACTCTACTGGTTTTTATATTCTGGCCCCTTTTACTATTTAGGGCTTTTCGTTCTACTCTAGGGTGCAATTTTTGTTATTTGAAGCCCCACCCTGACTTTTGCCGGGGGCCCTGAATATAGCCGGGCCTGAAATATTGCCTAACGGTTGAAAGGGGTTTCTGGAACCTCTCCAATGGTGATCCTCAACCACAGAGTGGCACTTTGTGTCACCGGGTGTTTATCGCTTGTGGGATGTACTGGTGGGCTACAATGAGAGAGAGAGAGAGAGAGAGAGAGAGAGAGAGAGAGAGAGAGAGAGAGAGAAAGAGAGACAGACAGAGAGAATCTATAGCATTACAAGTCAAAAACCTATATTTTCTTCCTTAATATTTGCGATGCGAAATCGTCAACGACTCACCTCCGTATGTTGCTACAGGAAAGAAAATACTGACTTTCCTTTCTCTGCTGGTGCTTAGAAATAAACTTATAATATGTTTAATTTACAAGTTTATTGGGATATTATTGTGTAATTTCCCTTGCTGACTGACTTTGTACCCCACCAGGACATCACACTGAGCGATAAACACCCAGTGACGAAAAGAGCCACCATTTGAATGAGGATCAGCCGTGGACAGGTCCCAATATCAACTGTTAGGTTATATTATGACCACGGCAACAACCAGGGTGGGGCTTTAAAATATAAAAAAATGTGTCACCCATGGGGACGCAAGCGTGTGATTTTTCTATTGCTTTCAGTTGAGGATCCCTTATGATCTGGGAAAATAGTATGATAAACGAACAGACAACATAAATGGGCGATTAGCACGCAATAGGCTTATCAGGGCCTGTCTAATACAATTTCAGCAAAATCAGTTAGTCTTTTTTCAGCATGTTTATTAGGGAGGTTGGGGTGAATTATGATTCCCCCAAAACAGGGCCCAAAACTGATACAGGGAGAAAACTATAGTCATCATGCCACGGCTGGACATGTCCTCCTTTCTTTACTTCTTTCTTTGAATGACAACAAATACATGTTAATTTGTTTATTATACTTATTACATATATCCATGTTATAACACATAATTATTAAACTTAATACTTCTGATAAAAGGACTTCTGCTGATACTAGATTCATTTTGTATGTACATAACATTTGTCAGAAGTGCGGTGTCTTGAAATAAGTCCCGAAAAGAGTCGCACTAGAACCATTAACAACCCCTTGTCCTTTTTAGGATGAAATGTTTCGTTCTTTGAAGCCCTACTCTGGCTCTTGCCAGGGGCCGCAATATAGCCTGGCCATAAATATGGCCTAAAGGCTGAACGCAGTTTCTGGGACCTCTCCACGGTGATCCTTACACATGGTGGCACATTGTGTCATCGGGTGTTTATCGCTTGTGTGATGTCCTGGTGTGGTAGAAAGTCAGTCAGTCGCACTAAAAAGCCACCGGGTGATTCTCATTCGCATAAACACAATCCAGAATCAAATAAGATCGCGACCAGAAAACGTCACCACAAATATAGCTGAAAGGAAAGTGAGCAGAAATGTGAACGGACCTAGCTGAAAGTGGTCAAAGAAAGAGAATTTGAATTTGAATCTCATTCGCATGGCGGCACTGTGTCACTCGGTGTTTATCGCGCTGTGTGATGTCTTGGTGGGATACATCTTGCACACATACATACAGTCGCACAAAAAAAAAAAGCGCACAGAAACCGGTTAGAATTAGGTATGTCGCAATGTAGGAGCGGGTGATACTGTTAAATTGATCAAGGAGTTATTTGATTTGTAGTCTAATAACCGACATCACAATGCTTGGGGAATTTCTGCAAACGCCCCGTCCCCATCTTCAGCAGCCAGCGCATGGTACCATTTACGATGTTACAATTAGCAGTTTAGTAATATGACCGTTTTGTCCTTCATTTAAGTGTCAGTGAGATCCTCTACTCATTGCCCGCTGCACCATTCTCTCCTAACAGGATTGTTCACTGCTTCCAAAGGACCTTGTTCATTTCTTCCTTGTCATGCATCAGTTCATCAGGTATGCAAAACCAGCCAATAAACTTGTACGTTAGCTTCCCACAAAGAGATAGGTAGGCAGGCCTATATTATTCCACTTCATGACTGCTGAAAATACGATGAACTCAAGAATGCGAATCAAGCAGAAACAAATCCCAGATACCCCCATTCAACAATATAACACAGTTATATTAGGGCTTTCCTACAGTTACAAAATTAACATGCGGTCCAGCAGTAGTAATTTTTCAAATATAATCTGTTCAATTCATTCTCAGAGTATATATTTATTGTTTTATATATTTTGCAACTATATTTGTTAAGACAAATGTTTATGTAATGTGTACTGTGTCAAACATTGCTTTGATTTGGAATGTTAAAAATAAGTAAAGGACCCTTTCCCACGCCTTTAGGTGTATAGGGCATATAGGACTAGACCTATATTTTTATAGACCAATCAGCTCAAGATTGGCGAAGTGGTCAGCATCAGACCGGCCGCCTTTACTTCCCGGGACATCACCCGTTACCCATTTAAGGCTGGGTCGACATGGGACCCAAGTTTATTTTTGTAGTTATGCTATAAATTGCTCAATGAATATTTAGATAATCCTACTAACATTTTGTCATTAAAATTGTGGATTTTTTTTTTAAACCACACTATTCACATTTAGGTAATATTACCGAGACGGTGTCATTAAAATTGAAGATTTATTATGCCATTAATATAACAATAGATTCTATCTATCTATTGTTTTCTTCACTTTTACCGTGTTGCAGCCCAGTGTCGTGGTTTAAAATATTTGTTTTGTTCCTCTCGCGTGATTTGACCGTGACAGTTTTCCTCTGGATCTTCTGACCGTATTCAATCTGATCCGGTTGCATTCTTACTAAATGGCCAAACCACTTCATTCTCTGTCTTTCAATATGCACATGCTCTTTGTCTCTAATGCTGACGTTTGTGACTGTCTTTTCGTGTATTGTTGGTGACTCTGTGGAGACATCGCATTTCACACGTAGTTATTTTTTTGCAGTGATTTGTCCATTGTCCACGTTTGACACTGATAACATAACGTAGGGATGAAAATGCTGTTGATCATCCGTTGTTTGGCTGGTAACGAGATCTTTGGAAAGAAGTGGGGCCAGTAAAAAACTCTAGCCTGTATCTCTTTATCGATCTTCCATCTTCTGTAAATATGCATCCTAAGTAATGAATTCAGTACTTTTCTAACTGTATGCCATTGAATATGTTTACATTACTTTCCTATGGTCAACTTCAGTTTTTGAGGTGTTTATTTTCATGTCAAATTTTGTAGAGTTTAGTAAGCAACAACATGTTGTTGTAGTTTTTGTTCAAGTAACAAACATTGGTCATCTGCAAAGAGTAGTAGTCATTTTATAATATCTGTGTTTTGGTTTGACTCCTGTCATTTTATCCATGGAAGAGTAGGGGCGATAGTGCACATCCTTGTCGTACTCCTGATGTTAATGGGGAACCAGTTGTCATAATCTGGCTATTTTGATAGAGAGCCATTGTGTTTCCCAATAATTGACCCGGTACACCATATTCTTCAGAGTTCCATAGTTTATTTCTGTTAACCCAGCCAAAAGCCTTCTCTTGATCAGAATATAAGATTCTGGTGTTTATTATATTCGCTGTTCAGTAATTTGCCCAAGAGAGGTGCATCAGGAGCTCTTTCCTTTTCTAAGACAAACTGGCGTTTACTTAATTGAGGTTCTAATATCACCCTCGCTCTTCGTTCTAATATTTTTGCAAACATCTTTCCTACATGGCCTTGTAAAGAGATAAATGTTTCACAGGATCACCTTTCTTCTTCCATATGAACTCTCTGCCATAAACGGGGAACTTTCATTTCCTCCCAGGCCATATTGAATATTCTTGTCAGCCATTTTACCTGCTGTTGCCTTACATGCAAGTATTATGTCTGTTGTAATACCATCTGTTCTGGCCGCTTTGTTTCTTTTTGCTTTGCTCTAGGATCTTTTCAACTTCAGATCCTAATATATTAGGTTCTTGTTCTTGTCAAAATTTTATTTTATTAGACACTGGTTCATGTGGTCCACTATTCAGTAATTCAGAAAAATATTCTTGCCATCTTTTTTTAACATCTTGGGATTTGGTGAGTGGTTTTTTAGGCTGTTTATGATCTTTGATGGGAGATTTCTCTTCTCTCAGTCTCATAGCCTTGATGCTTCGGTAGAACTGACCTGGTGAATCAGTGCATAGCCTTGCTAACGACTTGATTTCGCGAATTTACTTTCCTCTTGCTCTTTTGCTCTTGATTTTCTATATTTGATGTAGTCCTCATCTAATTTGGACTTTTGCCACTGATGAAAATATTTCTTCTTTTCTTTGATAGAAATTTTGACCTCTTCATTCCACGATGCTGTTTGTTTCATGTGCCTTCTTGGCTTTCGGAGTCCGCACTTTTATGTCATTACATTCAGGATGCAGGTTTTAAAAATTTGCCACTCTTCTTCTATGTCATTATAACAATAGATTATCCTCGCTAATTTTAACTTTAGGAGAAATTTCTCCACGGATGACATGGGTATTTTTTTTTACTTTTTTTTAATAGGATTTTAGTTCTAGTAAGACTTCTTATCAGGGCTTCCCCCCCCCCCCATCCCCCCCCCCCTCCTCGAAAGAAAGGTGCCATACTCACCAGAAAGCATATAGAAACGGGCGCCGGTTCTCACCACAAAGTTTTTATTTATTACAGCAGCACTTATAAAAAAGTGATGCATAAAAAAGTATCGGCACCACTGCGTACGATTGCGTACCCCCCCCCCCCCCCCCCCCAAGGCTTACTCGTTATACTGACTGTTATCGATAATCATCATCATCATTATCAAGTGCCTTGCCAGCCGGAATAAGTTAAATTTCGTACTATAGTGTAAAAAAAAGCAAGGACTCAAATGTTGTTTACATTGTCAAATGGACATCTTGGCAGGAATTGAGTTTTTTTGTTGTTGTCCGTATTAATTACCATGCAGTGACAATTGTATTTATGACCCTATTTTTTTAGCATAATTCACGATAAAGAAAGAATAATTGTGGTGAACACTTTTTATTGACTTCCCAACTTAAACCCTAATAGAGAATAACGCAACACGAAAACCTTCAGTTCATTTTTAAGCAGAATTGACTGACTTTTTACCCCACTAGGACATCACACTAAGCGATAAACATCCGGTGACACAACATGTTACCATTCGGATGAGGATTACCCGTGGAGAGGTCTCAGAAACCCCGTTCAACCGTTAGGTTATATGAAGGCCCCCGGCAACAACCAGGGTGAGACTTCAAAATAACGAACAACTTGTCCCACGTGGGGACGGAGATTATATAGAACTATTAAGCAGACATGTATGGCGTCTCTATTAATAATTATAATAATAATAAGAACACACAGGAGCATGCTCAGCAGGGATCTGCCGGTCATCAGAAGAGATCCTTCGTCGACAATTTTTCTGCCCATTGCTTTCCTAAACAATCTCGAAAGGTGGACCGACCTGGGCCATGAAGCCAGGCCCCATCTTCCCCTGCTGCACTTCATCTGACTCGATAGGGACATGACGATACGGGGACACAAAAGGTACTGTGCGATTTAGTGTTATATTGTCGCTGTGGTGGCAAATTAGATCAGTTGACTACCTTCACAACCAGAGTGACAAGCTTATTGTTAATTCATCAGATAATAGTTAGATTTTTGCCTTTGGCAGAGAGACACCGGCAGACATTTATAGGACACTGGATTTTAAGGGATAAGAAGCTCATTTTCAGCTAAGGACTCGGACCAGTCTACCGAGGCCCACCCCCACGACGTTCCGCTGCGTCTAAAGCCAGCTCAAAGCTTTTTCAGAAGCTTCGCTCAGTTGTTTTAGTGATCGTTTACACTCGTTTTCTAGCAAGCCTAGCTGCTTTAGCAAATTGTACGTGGAAGTGGAGATAAGACCTCTTGCGGCTACCTCGACGGCGAAGATTTTTACTGCGTACGCTTCGTCTCTCCTCAGACCGGCCACGAGCTCACAGTACTTCTCGAGCTTGTACATATGATTTTCTTCCATCCGCGACTCGTACGGCACGGTCAGCTCAATCGGGATGAGCTGACGTTTTTTTCCGCAAAGTGCAGAACTATGTCAGGTCTCAGGACGGTCTTCCGGATTGACTCTTGGTACCTTTCGAAACCAGGCAAGTCGACAGATAGTAACCAGTTCCTCGCAGTCAAGTAATGATATAGAGCATGCGACCTTGTGGATTTTACCTTTATAAATCTGCACAGGCTTGAGGAAGCGCATAGGGGTGACGGTAGGACTGGCCCTCGTGTTGGCCCTCATTCTGGCTTGGTCCACAATGTCCACTAACTTTCAGGACTTTATTGTGGCGCCAAGTAAATCGTCCCAGGCCTACGGCTTTTCTGCACGCGGACAATACGTGCACGAGCGTTCGCTTAGCTCTGCATAGTGGACATGTCGGGTCGGTAGTCGCATGCCATTTCGCCATGTTGACGTCAGACGATAACACATCGTTCGCAGATTTTACGACAAAGATACATTTAAGGAACTTTGCTATTGGTAAACTGCAGGCAGACGAAAGTCAAGTTTCCAGAGCAGTCAAACCGCTGGCTCAGAGGAAGACAAACATCGCAGTGGACGACCCAGTGTGACAAAGACCCAGCGTGACAACTACCCAGTGTGACAACAGCAAAAGAAGTCACCCCTACCCCCGGTGACAGTCCAATATTTTATAGAGTGGCAAGACCAGATTTCCCGGCTTTTTGGTGCTTTTAACTACCCGAAAACAAATAGAACTGGACTTAACCCAAACCCACCTATGTCCGACGAGAGAATGCAGCCTAGGCCCAATGACTGTATGTAGCCTAGGTCCCCTGACTGCATTCAGTCTATCTACCACCCTTTTAAATATTGGACTGTCTGTTTAGGGTGACTTATTATGTAAGCACTACAGATTTATATCAGCTTCCTCAACTGCGCAGTCATTGTCTCCAAGATTACATGTGTCTGATAAAACTGTTCGGAATAGACTGCATGACGTTGGACTTTCGGAACGACGAAATCACCGACTTCTTTAGGTCAACCAGTATCGTCCTAGGACAGCTGACAATCAATGGAGGCGTGCTTGATTTGGTGGTGACTATTTTCTGTCAGTTGCATCGTCATGATAGACGGTATATGAACTACCGTAGGCAAAGTGAACTTTCATAGGTGTTTCGTCCTTTTTAGGACGAAAAGTTTTTGTTATTTGAAGCCCCACCCTGGCTTTTGCCAGGGGCCGCAATATAGGCAGGCCATAAATGGGGCCAATTGTCTGAACGCGGTTTTTGGGACCTCTCCACGGCGATCCTCATCCACATGGTGGCACTTTGTGTCATCGGGTGTTTATCGCTTGTGTGATGTCCTGGTGGGATAGAAAGTCAGTTAGTCAGTCAAATGAACTTTGGCCAGCCCTGTCTGCAGACATGAATCCGATTGAACACCTGTGGCAATGGCTGCATTAATATGTTGTCGCCAAAACGTTACTTATCCAATCGTCTGATCTGTTCCAGGAACTCCAGGAAGAGTGGGCAGCCATTCCACAGGCCCACATCAGACGTCTGATCACATCCATGGCTAGAAAATGCCGGTCGCTGATCGATGCCAGAGGAGGCCTTACACCATACTTGAAGCGGAAAGCCCGTACGCATAAAAACGTTTGATGACCCAATGCAAAAGACCTGTCATTGAATGGCTGAAACGTAAGGTATTATTGTGTGTCATTTGAACTATTTCACTCATTAAATTACAATGGTGTTGGATGTCAAAATTCTGGCTATGTATGTTCCTTTAAGAAGCTATGGGTTTTTTCCTTTCGTAAACACACACACACACACTCACATATTATATATGACAGCTCTTAAACAATAAAAGGGTAAGGAAATACAAAGTTGAAAAAAAAAAAAAAAAAAACTGCCAGTATTCACAGCAAACTAAAAATCACCACAGAGTCGAGCTATCCCATGGGTTCATTCGATCGATTTGTCCACTACAAGCAGTTATCTGAAGATTCACCATTACCATCATCATCATCATCATTAGGTGCCTTGCCGACTGGCGTGGGCGATCATAATTCTCCACAATCTGCGATCTCCTGCAGCATGTATAAGTTCGTGTGCTGACACACCTCTTTGCCATGGAACAAGACTGTCAAGAATTTTCTCTCGTTGTCTTCCTCTATCACTGTTTCCGCAGATTGTTCCAGTGGTCACAACATGTCCCATTTTCACTCTTTTCATAACTTAGCCAAAAAATGATGACTGTCTCCTTCTGATATCTGTGATCAGTTGTCTTCGAGGTCCCGCCTCTTTAAAAACCTCTTGATTGCCCTTTTTGGCTGTCCAATGTATTTTAATCATTTTTCTGTAAAACCACATATCTGAAGCCTCAAGAAATTGTTTAGCCTGCCTACCGATTGTGAAGATTCACCATTTTGAGATTGTTAAAAAAAAATATAATCTGGATTGTAGACCAACAAAGCAGATCCCGGATATCACGTTTAACCTCCGAAGAAGGGCATCCGTAACGGTCACACCAACCTGGTGTAACTTACAGACCCAGTAAACGGTTTCTCGATCGATTGGGTTGTCCCTTTTGAGCTGATACCTACAAGTTTACCATACCACCCTGAGATTAAAAACAAAATCTAATTCTAGACGAAAGATCAATAAAAGAGAACTCAGATACCCTTCTTGTTGAGTCTTTTAAAAAATGAGTCAATACAATTAGGGCACACATTATCTGCAGTCCTATAACGTCACAACGATAGCCTGACGTGTATCAACTAAGGGACGTCCTAAAAATAACGCAGGAATCACCCACAGAGTAGTTCCCTGGTAGCACGGAGATTCCAGACTTAATCCGCCACGTACTCGTTGCTACATATTCATACTCTATTCTATTTTCAAAACTAGTATTTGTAAACTATATAATTACAAAAAAAACATGTTTCTGAAGTGTAAAAAACATTACATTATTTTTTTTAAAGGCAAATAAGCAGCATCTCTCAATACTTACAAGCGTAAATTTGCTATAACTTAGCAACATTTTGCTTCAGCGGGCTGTCTTCCTGTGAGCGTTCAACTACGTGGGCAGGTCAATAAACAATCGGTACGTGAACAGAAGCATGAAGCCAAATATTTACGTGTCTGCTGCAATCCCAACGCTTGTAGTCGTCTTCTGCTGGGAAACTTTCACGGTTGCCGCGACCAGAGTGTGTCTGGTTTAGAAACGTTTCACAATGACTATGAAATTCATACTGTGTTTGCTCTTACTTTTTGCATTTGGATTATCACAGAATTGGAGTGGGGACGCCGCCGACCGGTGTTTTTGCAAGGTGATTTTATAACGATAACTGATTAATTTTTGTTGAGATTACGTTACTTACGGACCTAGGTTTTTAGAGCAAATTCGGTATTAGTATTAGTATTATTATTATGTTATTATTACTAATACTATTATTAGGATTATTTGTTGGGGACATATTATTGTAGCAGTGGCAGTTTGTAATAGCAGTCGCAAAGCGATTCTCTCATTTTGAGAAATATATCATTTGAAACTAAAGTAAAAACAAACAAGCCAAACTCCAAAACATAAATAAGCATGGAATTTGAATTAAGTAAATACAGCTAGTTTAATGGTGCTTGCAATACCAAGAACAGAAGAGCAGGAAATAAATTATGAATACTCACCTATTCAGTTAATTTACATTGAATATTTATCCTAGACAGGTTGATTTAAGCTGCTTGTTGTTCATTGTATAATAATATAGTATTTCACAACAGTGTATATATAATACTGTATTCCAATTATAACCCTGGTTGGTTGATCAGGATATCCATGTTTAGATTACTACTAAATGAATCACCTGTGCTGGAAACCCCATATTCAGTATAACTCGGATCTGATAAATAATAACATTATTTCTTATGTTGACCATAGACAGTTGATTTACTAACAAGTATAAAAATCTACAATGTGAAACAAGTATAAAGATCTACAAAGTGAATCAAGTATAAAGATCTACATTGTACTCTCTGCACAATCTGGGAAATTTGTTATTTGTTTAAATGTTGAAGATATAGCTCTTGCTTGCTCTTTCTTCTCTGAAACCTGCCTAGGCTTCTTGTTCTTGAATTCCATATTCCTACCTAGCATCATCATCATGTGCCCTGTTGACAAGTGTAAGAGGTCATGTTTCATCATCTCCTACAATCACCACAATCTCTGATCTGGTCAGTAGTTTTGTCTCACCCCATCTATATGACCAAACCATCCAGGTATTTGTCTCTTTGACTTCTCCTTGCTGTCTTTCCATCAATCTTGCCAGTGGTAACCAAGGTCTCCAGTCCATTCCTGCTCATACCATATCCAGAAAAGGTTCTTTGTTATTATCCTACCCCAGATGATGTCACAGGACAGTACAACATTTTAGAGGGTGGTAAGACTGGGTTTCTCGGCTTTCTTATGCTTTTAACGATCCCAAAACATGTAGAACTGGCCCTAATCCCAACCCACCTACATCCCACTAGAGAGTGCAGCATAGGTCCCACGACTGCGTGCAGCCTAGGTCCCACGCCTGCATGCAGCCTAGGTCTCACGACTGCATGTAGCCTATCTACCACCCCCTGAAATATTAGACTGTTCCGTGACCTGTGGATTTCCCCTGTTTGGGGTAGGATATTAATAAAGCACCCCAGATAACATAGCCTATTCATGTCTGTCTCAAATTCGTTTTACGGTTTTCATGTGTCTTGTAGAGGACTGCCTCATTGTTTTTTTCTATCATTCAGTGATATTCTTTGCCTTCTTCTAAAAAAATCACATCTCCGAGATGTTTTTCAACTTGTCTGCCGATCCATGCTTCACATGCTTGTAACAGTTAAGGTTCTATATGGCAATTTAACACTTTTAACTCATTTTTAACTAATTTTCAATCTTCTTTCGCAGTGATTTACAAGAGGACAGTGCTAGCATGGTTGATTAGTGCAATACTGCACTAGTTATGTACAAGTATAGATTTTCTTTATTTGTGTATGGAATCTGAGTTCCTTTCTTCTATGCTTTGGGCCAGACTGCGCTGTTAGATCTTCTGGAATAGTTCAGTTTGTATATTATCACAGTCTGGTGACTTTTCTTTCCTATGTTCAGCTGTACAGTCTGGTGACTTTTCTTTCCTATGTTCAGCTGTATTGCTGATAGCACTTCCTCTAATGAAGCTTTTTTTTAAACCTTTGTATATGAAATGTAGTTGAATAGAAGACGGAAAAAGTTCCAAATAATTATATGCAAAATGTATAGAAAAAACCATTACTCTAAAAAGCTACACAAAAAAAGGGGGGGGGGGGGGGTGTCTAAGCATCATAAACATATAGCAGAAAGTTAATTTACAACAAATGTATTGAGTCTACACCAAGCCCTCCCTACACTGAAACTTGTCGTGATCACTGGACAGATTTTATGGGAAGAGAGGTAGAAGAAGGCAACATGAGAACATTCTTGACAGTCTTTTGTCACCATGTGCTGCGTCAGCAGATGGACTGATCGATACACACTGTTGGAGATCGCAGGTTTTGGAGAGGCATGATCGCCCATGCCAATCAGGCCCAAAGAAAGCAAAGGCTGACGATTACAATTTAAAAAACAACATACATTTTTACTTTGTTGTTTTCAAGCTACATTTCAGTAAATCTGTTTATTGAGCCAAGTTTAGGTTAATGTTTTTTTGGGGTATTAAATGAGACATGTTATTTTTTAATGTGTGTAATATTTTATGTTTGATGGCTGTATCGGTGTATACTTCTTTTAGTTACATGGAGAGGTAGATGATTGCTCGTGTAAAGTAGAGACTTTGGATTCACTTAACAACAACAAAATATATCCACGACTCAATAGCTTATTGGCAAGGAACTACTTTAGGTATTTTAAGGTAAGCATACAATGTTAAGTTATTGTTTCTTTCTTTCATTGTTTCTGTATTTCAGCCCCCCCCCCCCCCCCCCCCCCCCCCCCCCCCCCCCCCCCCCCCCCCACCCCCTTTCCCCCCCACACACACAGTTCTAACAGTTTGATTTTTGTTGAACTGAAATATTGTTTTTAAATCGAAATCTAGGGCTACTGACCGATATAATTGTTTGCATGAAACGAGTCGTTCATTACCCTGCAGTGTTAGACATTCATCGTTGAAATAAGATATTTTGGGCCAAAAGAGGCAGGTATCGCAGCCTAGCTGTAAATCACTACACAGTGTGCCAGCTACCCTTTTAAGGGCAAACACAGAAGAATAAAATTAGGTGAAACTTCCTTATGCTTAAGAATCTCTATAATGGTGTGAGTTCTAGTTTCTAACCTGTATACTACCATATGTTTGCTTCACATATACTCACTTTGCCATTGGTTTATTAATAAATAAAAATACAAGTCACGACTGTCACCAGTTAAAACAGAATTGGTACAAATATTTAGCAAGGCAGTGCACACAGGTAGTAAACACTTAAGAATATAACGGTGATTTTTCCAACTGTCAGTTCCAGATGTTTTCTGGCAACTAATGCCCCCCTCCCCCGCCAAAAAAAAAAAAAAAAACACAGGACTGCTGTGGAAAAAGCTTGAGTGTATTTCTTTCAGAGATATCTGAGTATTTTGTTGGTTATTAAAATCTCGAGCCAGATTTCTTTTGTATGTTCAGGCTAGATGTAAGGAAAGTGTACGGCTCTTATTTGTCTCCATTACTGTACGGTGATATTATGTTTTTAAATTAGGCCATAAGGTGTAGTCCCGGATCCATGCCGTTCAAATTCCAAGTAAACTATTTGCTAGGAGTAACCTATGACAAAGACCAATGGCGGGCAGAAAAACGCCGTAACAAAGTCAACCGTTGAAACTGCTACAAACACGTCGTTGACAGGCAAATCCAAGAAGTTTATTGAACAATTCCTCACAGATATAAATGGTGTCAATAAAATGCATACATTCCAGTCACCGTATTCAACGACAGTTAGATAATTTCTTTCCTCCAATCCGGAGCAATGAGCCTGAGCTCCCCGCAAACTGCGGCATCAATTAGAATAACTCCTTTTACATCTACGGCAGAGCAATGAGCCTAAGCTCCCCGCCAACTGCGGCATCAAGTAGAATACAGCTAAGCCTAGTTTCCAACCTCTGCCATTAACACATTTCTTGCAACTGTCATCTGTCTAAAAATTTATGTCGGCAAGTGACGTCGTGTCCTCGTCATACCTCATGTTCATTATCGGTTGTCCGTAGTGTGGATCTTCGGATTGCACACAACAGCTTCCCCCCCCCCCCCCCCCTCCACCCTCTCTGAGAAACTGGGAACCGGGGTTCCAGTTTAATGGTCATTGTAATACCTCTGTTGAAACCATCCAAAGATCCAAAATCGTAACGTCTTCGTCCAGTCAACTCACAACGATTATGCAACCAATGGCGATCAATGTGTATCACATACTAACAACACATTTTGATATAACTATGAACTACCAACAACAGATTGCACACAACAGAAAGCATTGTTTGATCCACACAGATTTTAGCTGATCACTTAAACATGTTCTTGAAGACGTAAGGAAGGAAATGATCGGCACCAACATGTTTGAAATCGATTATGATACTGCTCTTGTTCCAAGCAGCTCTTGTTTTCACTAATATCGATTAGGCAGAGAGAGAATTTTATTGTTTACAGGAAGTGGGATGGTCAATATAAAAAGTAATATCCCCCTGTGTGGGTTCCGGGGCCCCATTGTGGGGAAAACAAGAATAGACCCACTGCCTCCCCAAAAGCATGTTGTAAGAGTCAACTAATTGGGGAGCTTCCTTTGAAGACGGAGTGCGTCTGCCGGAGAGGCAAGGAACCAACAGTCTGTATTCAAGAGAATGAGATCTGTAAAACTGATGCACACGCAACACTCAGGTTCTGGAGCAGGACTGCAGTTCAGTAGTGGACGAGCAACCAGAACCTTCCGCCAGAGTTTACAGCTGGTGAACGCGAAGAAGAAGAAGAAAAGTAGTATTAAAAACATTTAACAATCCCCTGTTAATTAATATATCAATCAGCATTTGATGGGTAATGTGGTCATTATCATCCCACGTTGAGTTGAGAACCTACATCATAGCACTTGAGACGTTCCCATAGGTGCTCTATCCCCAACTTCAGCAGCCAGCGCAGAGTTCCAATGCTGTTGGTACCCAGTAGCTGTCTGGTTGTATGTCTGTGTTCCTGTTTCCTTTGAGTGTTAAGTGTCGACCAGATTCCCTGGTCACTCCTCACTGCCAGTTACCTGTATTTCCCACAACATATCTATTGTGGTCAGTGTATGGATATATAGGGTTAGCTGTCTTTGAGTTATATTTCATTATTTGCTTGTGATGTGTTAACTGAACCGAATACCCAATTTCATAATATCGCAGGGTCAAGCACCTGAATAGCCATGGTGGGGGGGGGGGGGGGAAGAGTTTAGACTGAAAATGAGCCACATTGTTCATGCCTTGCATGGAAGGACTCACATCAGGAAAGTGAACATGTGGGTTGAGGAGTAGAACCAGTTCACTTCACGTAGTCAAATAGGAGAGATGCAGTCCTCTATCAAGAGTCGCGAGGAGCAGACACATTAATCTGGCAGTGGTCATCACTGTTGGGCAATATTTAGGATTTCTCAGCCTGGGCATTACCATGTTAGCACTGCATGTATCTGTGTATCACACTGGCTCAACAGATACAAATGATTTTATGTTCTAAGAAGATTGCCGATAGACCTGGGCTTGACTAGTGGGGATGTTCGTGATGCAGGTAATTGTTGAGGGAAGCCATAGTAATTCTCTGGTTTAAGCTTTAAAAAAATATTTATCTCTTTTAGGTGAATTTGAAGAAACCTTGTCCATTTTGGTCTGATGATAGCAGGTGTGCCCTGAGAGATTGTCATGTAGCAGTGTGTTCAAAGGTGAGTAGTGCTGGTTTGTCAAGAAAAATGTTTAATGATGAAAATTGGGAGATGAACATTTTCTGTGCAGCCATTTTGTCATGTACTAAAAATCCCAGTGTACATGAATTCTCAACAGTAAGAACATTCTTATCTTCTTCACGTTCACTGGCTGTAAACTCCAGCAGAAAGTTCTGGTTGTGTCCACCTCTGGACTTTAGTCTTGTTCCAGAGCCTGAGTGTTGCATGCACATCCATTTAACAGATCTGACTTAATTGTATGCAGATTGTTGGTCCTTGCCTCTCAGGCAGATGCACTCTGACTTCGAAGAAAGACCCAAGTTAGTCAACTCTTACGACATGTTTGTTAGGGAGGCAGTGAGTCTATTCTTGTTTTCCCCACAATGGGGCCCTGGAACCCACACAGGAAGAACATTCTTATGAAGGCATAGGTTCTCTGTAGTTATCTTTAAGTGATCTTGTAATTACTTGGTTAGAGTGCAAGTTGGATGTGCTGAGTTTCCAGTCACGTGTGTTGAGCAGTGACTGCTTAGTTCTGTCCCGGAAGGCACTGGTATTGATTGGGAACTTATAGTGTGAATTAGTAATTGTCGAATATGGCTGTAGTAGGTTTGACCTATTGAGAGCCTAAAGCATTTGTAAAGGAGATGATTGCTAATTTCATAAGGGTGAGAACCAGGGCTTTTATTTCTAGAACAAAAATGCCAGTACTCACCACAAATTGTCTAAAAATGTGCTGTACTTGTCACAGAGTATTTATTTACTACAGTAGTACACCCCCCCCCCCCCCCCCCCCAAAAAAAAAAAAAGAGGTATAAAAAGGTGCTGGTACTGCATACTGCCAGGAAAAGCTCTGGTGAGAACAGTGTCTGTGCAGGCATGTATTTCAGAGACAGTTTATATTTGAATTGTATATGACATGACATTACTGGAAAATTATCTGGTTTGTTCTTCATAGGACATCAGTGTAAATGACTTTTGGGACATTTCATAAAAAAAAAAAAACTCCTGCCTCTTGTTCCTTCTGCTCACATGTTCACATAATTTTCTGTTGTATATAACTTGTTTTCTTACTGCAAGACCTGTCCTTTTACTGTTTTAGCTTTTATTGATTGCCTTTTCCTAGTAGATGGCCAGGCCAGTGATTTCGATGCACAGCTGTGCTGACTGATTAAAATGTGATTAATTAGAAAGTGTTGCTCTTCTTGAACTCAAACTCTTCCCCCTCTGCGAGGGCTGAGGCACTATCGAGGCTGTATTTTTTTCTCATTTATTCTTGCATTGATATTGAATTCAGCATGTGAGATGTGGCATACCTTTCTGTCTCATTGATTGTTCATTGTCATATCTGTAAATTGCTCTTGTACATGGTGTCTACAATCTTTGTTGTTTCTCATGGTTCCACTTAATTTTACCCACAGCCGTTCCCATGTGTAGTAATATTAAAGTCTTGTATTCAAAAACTGTATTGAATAGCTGAATGCTCACTAAGTTAATAAATTTTGTTCCATACATATTTTTTTTTTCATTAACCCGCTAGTTCTGACCAGATTTTACACTAACCTATTCCTTGCTATCTAACTCCTGTGTAAATTAAAAACCTATTCTTTACTATTACTTCAACTTCAGTATAAATTTGTAAATTAGTTTTTTGTTTGTTTTAGTTATTACATTAGCTCATTGTGTCTCAGTTATTACATTGCCACTACCTACTTCAGTTGATTCAACTCCACTCTTTCCTTCCAACTTCTGGCTTTCTAGTGACATTGTAGTCAGTTTCTTATCGGTTTTTGCTGGTTTGTTGTGGTTTCAGTTGATAAAAATGAGTAAAAATATGGATAAATGTGGCTCAGTTCAGTTATATTCATTATTATCATGTGCCCTGACCAGCAGCATTGGTGCTTGTGTCTATCCACAGATTGTTCCTTGATATTTTGAATCAGTTTCACTGATGATATTCCACCATGCTATCGCTTCTGGCTGTCAAACAGCCTCTCTCTTGGTCTGCACCTGCCTCCTCTACCTTTGATCTTTCCAGTCATCACAAGGTTCTCCAGTGCCTTTCATCACATGACCAAAGAACACTGACAGCCTCTTTCTTATGTATATAGTTTTCTTTTTTTCATTAGCCATTTCCAGGCAGTCATTTCAATCACTCCTTTTATATTATTCAGATGAGAATAATATATAATCAGCGGAAATTATCTAGATATAATACATAAAAACATATGAGCTAAGGACATTCATTATTTTTATATCTCACATGCCGTTTATTAAATGTCTGTTGTTTCAGCCTCACAAATCAGTGAGTCATCTACTGTACATTACAGAATAGTCAGTGTCACAAATGTCACAATTAACAAAGTTATTCAGAAAAACCATTTTAAGATATAAAATCTCATATGATCTGTTTCACTACCAGTAATACACATTTTGTCAGACATCTGGTACATTCCTAGATATAAATCCTTATGTAAGACATATCAGTCATTATTTTATTAGCTGAGCCTGCAGTATTCATGAATTCTCTCAGTGCGTTTTTACTAAATCTTCTTTCTTCTTCTTTCTTTTGTCAAAATCTGCTTGTGCCGCTAGGCGTCGCAGTCTATCAGATGATGGGCAACCGAGCCAGGGCGCGCTCAGTTGCTTCATATGCCGTGATGTTATGAAGTCTCAAGTTGTCCGTGACTCCTTAAATCCATCTTCTTCTTGGTCTTCCCCTGCCTCTTGGTGTTTCGATTTTTTACTAAATAGTTGGCATTGTTGAGAGACATAATTTATTCTGTATTCAATTGCAAATCTTCACTTAGTTTTTCACTTTATAATTTATTCTCTCACTCATAGAAAAAGTCTCCACAGTGAACACATGGAATAATTCCAGAATTATTGCCTGCACAGATATAAAGATAGTCTGGTTTGCTGTTTCAAACCATGGCAGGTAGAATTCCGGTATCAAAAACAGACATATCCTGAACATTTCAGCTAAATCGGTTTAGTAGTTTCTGAGTCTATAGGTAATAAACACACAAACATTGATATATATATAATATTTTTTAAAATTTTTATTTTCCACAAATTGTCTTGCTGATTTAAAAAAAAAAAATACATTTTGCTCAGGCTGATACTATATCAGTGCTGCTATCTTCCTAACTATATTTGCCCATGGTTGTATTTTACAGTCCTTGAACAAATTGTTTGCTATGTGTATAAGTCTAATTGTTGTTGAATGTCAAATTAAGAATTGACACAGCACTCAGGACACTCTTATAAGTGCTCCGTCCCCCCAACTTCAGCAGCAAGCGAAGAGTTCCAATTCTGATGACACCAGTAGCCTTCTAATTGTATATCCGTCTCATCCTTCCCCTGAGTGTTGAGCATCGGCCAGATCCCCTGGTAACTCTTTGCAGCATCATTCTCCTCAGACCGTAATGATCTATCTGTGCATCTGCACTGTTCACTTGTTCCCAAAGGGCCCTCACAATATCTAGATCAACACCAAGTGATGCAGAGCCGGCCAGTCTATCTGCCTGCTCATTTCCCACCACACTGGCATAACCTGGAGAAAATATCCAAAGGATGCTAACTACCTGGGACCTCTGAAGTGATGCTTGCCCCTCTGCACAAAGCATGCCTGTCTTCATCTTTCTCAGCACGCTCTGTGAGTCAGTCTAATTGTAGTAATTATTCAGAGAGGTTCCACTTGAATGCAGACACAATTCTTGGCATTAACTGGTTGTAAACTCTGGCGGGAAGTTCTGGTTGTTCGTCCACTTCTGGACATACATGTTGTCCCAGAACTTGAATTTTGCATGCACATCCCTTATACAGATCTGGCTTTTTTGTATGCAACCTGTTGGTTCCTTGCCTCTCAGGCAAATGCACACCGACTTAGAAAGAAACTGCTAATTAGTTGCCTTGTACGACATGCCTGTTAGGGAGGCAGTGGGTCTGTTCCTTTCTTTCTCAAATTAGGGCCACAAAACCAGCGCAGAAAATTGAGAATGTAGTGTTAGCCTAAAATGTATGACATTAAGAGGTCCTCGATGGGTGGTATCGTCTGCCACCTATAACTCCTAGAATATTTAGTGGTAAAAATGTTATGTATTTTCAGTTTTGATGTCCCATGTGTGGGTTCCGGGGCTCTATTATAGGGAAAACAAGAATAGACCCACTGCCTACCCAAAAGCATGACGTAAGAGTCGACTAATTGGGAGCTTCCTTCAAAGTCAGAGTGCATCTGCCCGAGAGGCAAGGAATCGGCAGTCTGCATACAAATGAGTCAGATTTGTAAAACAGATGTACATGCGACACTCAGATTTTGGAACAGGACTGCAGTCTAGAAGTGGATAAACAACCAGAGTTTACAGCTGGTGAATGCGAAGAAGAGGAAGAAGTTTTGATGTTATTTCATTGTTAACATATGCCAGTGAAAGTTGAAGAACATAAAAAAAAAAAAAACAGAATGGAACAAAAGTTAAATACAATCGAAAACAAATACCTGAGGAAAATGTTGAGCATAAAATGTTCAAGAGGAGTGAAGAAATAAGAGAACTGTCTAGGCAACCAGTGGTAACAATAGTTATAACACAAAGAAGATGGTACTTTATTAGTCACTTCCAGAGAAGAAACGGGCAGAGAATCACCAAAAAGGTAATAAAATAAAAAATTAATTGAGAAAGCCAAGACATCCAAAAGAAATTATACAATAAATGTTGATGAGGCAGGCCAAGGGTGCTGGACTGAATTCCATTCATGATATTGAAGAGATTGCACAAGAATGAATGGAATGGGCACTTGTCTGCTGAGACAACCCAAGTTCTGAAACAAGACCAAAGTCCAGAGGTGGACAGACAACCCAAACATTCTGTGAAGAGGAAAAAAAACGAAGAAGAATTACCTTGTCTTGTCGCATGATATTCATACTCCCCTTTATCCATGTACACACAAGCATTTTCTCTCTCTCTCCCCCTCCCCCCTCTTTCTCTCTCAGACAGACAGAGGCCTATACAGTGCGTTGTTTGCATGCTAGTATTAAAGTATTATGCTAGCGTTCACGGTATTTGCTTCTCATGCATTTTTCAGCAGCCATGGGCTATTGCAGTTCTTTCATCTACCACTTGTGACATTTTGTCTGTTCTAATTGCTTTTACTTGTTGTACAGTAGAAACGGGTATCACAATGGCTAGCATACTTACCTTTTGCCTCAGTGGTCATGCGTTTGAATCCACATAGTGGCAATAATTTTTAATAGCTGATCTGGGTTCTCAGGTTGACTTAGTCTATAGAGGCCAGCAGGAAATATTCTGGGAAATAAAGGTGGCTTGTATGCTATTGACCCGCACCCATTAAGTACCAGTTTGTCTGTACAAACTTTAGCTACCATTGTAAACCCAGTGCACCCTCAAGACCTGAAAAAGGTGCTGTTTACTTTACATCTGTTTGTTTACTTTACATTATGTAGTTTGGTATTGCATTTTTGTCTTTTGTATAGTTATACAACAGTTATTATATTGATCATCCCCAGTACAAAAGTATAATTTTAGCTTTTAAAATACTTTCAATGATTACGTCAGCATTTCCTTACACCTTCCATACACGGAGGAATATCACCAGTAGAACTGGTTTGGAACATTAGGAATCAGTATCTGTGGAGCGATGTAAATGCCTTTGCCAACTGACAAGACTCTTGAGCATAATTATTTGTTCCCCGTGTGGGTTCTGGGGCCCTGTTGTAGGGAAAACTAAAATAGACCCACTGCCTACCCAAAAGCATGTCTTAAGAGTCTGTTAATTGGGAGCTTCTTTCAAAGTCAAAATGCATCTGCCTAAGAAGCAAGGAACCAGCAGTCTGCATACAAATGAGTCAGATCCTTAGAATTGATGCACACGTAACACTTAGGTTCTGGAACAAGACTGCAGTCCAGAAGTGGATGAACAACTAGAACTTTTCGCCAGAGTTTACAGCTGGTAAACGCGAAGAAGAAAGAAGAAGAAGATAATTATTTATCTTAGATATCTTCTACATATGTCCTTGCATGATTTCAATTGCAAGTAATCTATGTTTTGTTATTTACAAAACTGCTTGCATAGTTAATGGGACTGTTATGTTATAATTTTTTTTTTTCATGTCTGTGTGGAAGATGTGCATGTGACAGCTTTTTGGGGGTAAAATGTGCAGTTTGTATCTGGAATTTGTCTGTGATTATTTGTATGTTTGCTAAACTGTTGACTAAGATTTTCTTGTTTACTACATTTTACAGTTTCTGTAGCTTTATTTACAGAATTTTATATTAATTTCCTACATATATATGTATAGAAATTAACAGACGGGGAACCCTTGAGTCCGTAGATATAATGGTCAGATAGACAAGAACTGATTGATGCTTTTAGAAAGAAGTAGAGTGACAAGAGGACACATAGACAAAACAAAAACAAATGCTTTAGTTACCAAGCTGGGAATCATACTATCCCTCCAAGTGATGATGGCACATCACTGCAGAAGCAAGGTGTACTAATATGAGTGGCCACTCGACACCACTAAAAAGATGTCTTTGTAAGCAAGATATATCATAAGCTTGAATCCCCAACTATAGATTAGAGACATAATTCAATTCACACTATTTAAATAGCAACATATGTTGCACTCTTTCTCTCAGGCTCTTCTTTCTCCTGTTCACTTCCACTTTACTTTCTCTTCCTCTGCCTCTTTTCTCTCTACTTCTTTTTATGAGTGCCGATGAGTTCTTGTCTACACTTGTATTTATTCACTTCAGACATATGTATACATTTGAAGTTGACCAGATATAGTTTTTCACTAATTTATTGATAAATACTGAAAACCGGGTTTAAATACTCAGTAAAGTGATTGCATGTTTTTTCGGTCTAGGATAAAAAATAAACATCCTAACCTGCCCGCAGAGTTTGTGTGGCACCAGTGGTTTAAAGTCCTGGATCAATTACACCCCGCACCCCTCACACTCGCGCGCACACACGAAGTGCCATAAAAGGTAGTTTGGTACAGGCAGTAATAAGAGTTGGCCACATTCTTTTCCCCCACTAATTCATTGTATATTCATACTTATGTTTTCAATAACAAATTCTTTTATTTCAGGAAGATGTTCCGATCAAATTAGATTCGTTTGAGTCACATAAAGCACACGAGAAAAACAAGGTAAATAATTATATTCTTTTCCTGTCTATTAAAAGCCAACACATTTTTCTTACATTCTGTACTTTTTAAAATAAAAATCAATTTGAACTAGTAGTTAATCGAGAACACCTAGGACTGGGTTCTGTGTAAAGATGTAAATGCCTTGCAGTCTAACAAGAAACACATTGAGGATGAATTTTTACTAGTTGCAGCTGTTGTAGAAAGTCAGGGAGGCCAAGATTTAGAAATTATTGCTGCTTAAATATGTAAGCCTGATCTATAATAAAAAATGTGTCGATTTGAAGGAATACAAAATATTTCAAGGGTGTGATAATGAAAAACATTTAGAAAGAGGGATTTATCATTCTTAAGATGTATCATGACCTTGCTATGGTATGTTTGTACAAACCATTTGAAATATAATTAAGATTTTTACACCATTAATTATATCTTGCTTCATTACATAACTCCTTGGTTTTTGCTTTTCATTGAATTTGGTTGAGGGCCTATGCTCCATTGGGGCATAAAGGACAAGCAAAAGTTTATATAACAACTTTAACATGTGCCTTAGAGTACCAGATGCTGTAGATGAAGTTTTAAACAGTTTTGCTGCTGAAGTCTGTTTTGTATCAGTTCTTTAACAATGACACTTGTATCACTCTTTAAACTATAAACATTAAAATGGCTTCGATATGCTTTATGATCATTGTGGCTGTCTTAGAAACCAGTATGTTGTAGATATGGAATTTTAGCTGTTCTGTCACAGCAGTATGTTGAACATAACATAATCACAATATGCTGTGTATAACGTTTACATGGCTTTATAACCATATTTTACTAGGAGCTTGCTTGATGTTTTTTTTTTTAATTGGCACTTTTATAGGAACATCTGGATTTGAGCTAAAGTATTGCATTTGTACACAATAATATAAAAAGTTTACAGATACAGACAGCTGCTGGTATGATAAAACATGTAATAAAACCCTGGGTGTGGGGGCCGTGAGATAAAAATTGTATCACTCAGCTGCATGTAACAGCTTGCACGACACTTATAGAAATGTTTATTTTCCCCCTGTGCTTCAGGTTATTGCTTGTGCTTCAATCAATTTGTCCTTAATTACCGGCCTAAAACTGTGCCACCTTCAGTGGTTATGCTATTGTGTTACACTAGGAAAACAAATATATACAGCCCAGTAGGGTTTTGGTAATGTAGCTTTCATTTTAACACCTCAGATTTTGTTTGGGCGGGGGGAGGGGAAATTTCTTCTTTTCTAACCCAACTTAAAGTGGGCACCAGGAGAAATGTCATGAGAAAAAAGACAGTCGTCCCCTGTGGGGTTTCCGGGGCCCTATTATAGGGAAAACAAGAATAGACTCACTACCTACCCAAAAAGCATGTCGTAAGAGTTGACTAATTGGAAGCTTCTTTCGAAGTCAGAGTGCATCTGCCTGAGAGGCAAGGAACCAACGGTCTGCACACAAATGTGTCAAATCTGTCAAACCGATGCACAGGCAACACTCAGGTTCTGGAACAGGACTGCAGTCCAGAAGTGGACGAACAACCAGAACTTTCCACCAGTTTACAGCTGGTGAACGCAAAGAAGAAGAAGAAGAAATAAGGCAGTCATGTGATGTTGAGTCTAGAGCTGATTGTTGATAAAAATAGATCTAGCACAATATACTTGAAAAGGTCTTTACTTTTTTTTAATCATCATCATCATCCCTTTGTGCCATTACACAAAGGGCTGACAGTTAAGTATTCCATTCTGTTCTGTCCTGTTCAGTCATTTCCATATTGTGGATGGAATCCAGTCCTTTCCTCTTTGGCTTCCTGGCTCCCTTGTGGGAAAACAAGAATAGATCCACTGCCTTCCCAACAAGGTTGTCATAAGAGTTGACTAACTGGGAACTTCTGTTGAAGTTGGAGGGCATCTGTTTGAGAGGCAGGGGGCCAACAGTTTGCATGTAAATAAGCCAGATCTGTAAAACGGATGTACACACAGCAGAGATCCCTGGGGATCATTGCTAAAGCTTTAAAGTTAAAGCTTTGTGTGACAGTCATCACAGGAAACTGGCCAAAGCATTAGTTAGTTAGTTAGTTGGGTTATCATCATTGCACTCCGGACATGTCCATAGGTGCTCAGATCCTCCCCTCAGTATGAACCCCAACGTCCGATGGCTAATAGTACCAGTTCTATGTTGATTAACAAGTCTTCTGACGTGTCTGGTGTGCGTCTCGCTTTTTGCTGTGCCGATCTTAATTCCCAAGTCTGCCATTCTGGCGAGTGATATGGATTCACTGCCACCAAAGTCCTCTATCCTTCCCATTTCTCTGAGGGCATTGATAATATCAGCATGATCCATAGGCTGACCGTCGGTAGTAATAGCGGATCCAGCCAACCTGTCAGCTCTTTCATTTCCATCGACGCCTGCGTGTCCCGGAAAGCATTATGAAGTTAAAACCTAGTGCAATGAAATTGATTCTCTTAACTTTAACCCCCCCCCCCCCTTTTTTTTTTTAAATCAACATTTTTGTTTAAAAACAAATCTGTTTGTGGTATGAGTGTTGGGGGTTATTCTTCTGTCTGTATTTTCCCTAGAAAACTAGAATAGGAAGGATTTGTTTTAATATTTTATTTCTGTCTTCTAAATTATTTGTTTCTTATTGCACAGCATTGTGTTTCACTTTGGGTAGGTGAGTTTTTCTCTAAAGAAAATTTCACATTCTAAGCATTTCTTGTTTGTTACATTAGTTTGATTGTTACTGTGTTTTTTGTGTGTGTGTGTTTGTTGGAAAGATATTCTACTCAGGTGTCATCGTAAGCACATTAGCTATGAAGTTAGAAATAGATATACAAAAGAGTGTATTTCATGGAAACAAAAATAATCATATACAGAGTTTTTTTCCACGCCTTAGATGTACCGGACAAGTAGTTGTCAGAATTGTAAGTATTCGGCATATAGGGCTAGACCTATATTTTATAGACGATGGTAGGTGATTT
The DNA here is from genome assembly GCA_905116865.2 of Candidula unifasciata. Taxonomy (NCBI): domain Eukaryota; kingdom Metazoa; phylum Mollusca; class Gastropoda; order Stylommatophora; family Geomitridae; genus Candidula; species Candidula unifasciata. The sequence continues at coordinate 155,532 of CAJHNH020006445.1, read as the reverse complement.
GGTCAGCATCATGCTGGCCGCCTTTACTTTGCAATACTCCACCTGGTATCCTTTCTAGGCTGGGTCGAGCCAAGGTCATTTTGGAAAAAAACATCTGGTACCGCCAGGACCCGAACCATTGACCTTCTGATCAACAGGCGAGCGTCTAGCTGCTACGACACAGTGGCTCCTGATAGAATTGTGTCTAGTTGTAAACAAACAGTATTGCACTTATCTCCGGGAGTCTGTCCATTACAGTAGTAGCTCATTAAAAGGATGTGCGTCTGGCCTGAGTATCAGTAGTGTAATGATCCAAGAGTTTTGTTTATTGCCAAATGAGATTAGTGACTTCTTCTTCTTCTTCTTCTCTTCCACCTTGTACCTCAGCGAAGTGTCGGGGGGAGATGTAACTTTCATTGATGAGCTCTGTCAAGAGCTCTAGTAAGACTGATGTTAATTTCTATAAGGCTGTTCTTAATGCCATCACTCCATTTTTTTCTGAGGTTTTCCACTTGCTGTATACCCATTGTAACGTTTTAATGTGGCTCGTTGTGGCAGATAGTACCAAGGCATTCTTGTTAGGTATCCAAACCACTTCATTTGTTGTTTCTTTATCGCCTGTAAAACTAGCTTTATTCCTAGCATTCGTCTGATTTTGTGATTTCGTATTCTGTCTTTCCTTGAAACTCCTGCAGCTCTTCTAGGGCATTTCATCTCTGTTGTCACAATTTTACGTTCATTGGAGGATGTAAGTGTCCACGTTTGGCATTGATAGCATAATGTTGGTCCAAAAATTGTTCTGAAAAGATTCACTTTAGGACTCCAGGGTATCTGCTTGTGTGTCAACAGGGAAGATAGTTGCCCCATTACATGGTTAGCTTTTGCACATCTCGAGCTAATTTTTCTGTCCAGTTTGTTAGTGACATCACAGAGTTTTAATTTTCATTATGTTATACCAATACGTGTACAGTATCATATACCAGTGTGTGTTTTAGGTTATTTGGTATAGAACACATACAGACAGATAATATGCTTAGTGTCTCAATATAGATAGATGATGTGGCTTATGTAGTTTTTGCACAGGTTATTGTTTACTGTAGCCAAACTTCATTTACCGGCAGCTTTAAGTTTTGAACCACTGATATCTAAACAAATGTTTGGTGGTTGATCTATACAGAAGGTATATATTTACCTCAGAATTTTGGACTACAAATTTTGAAGTCAGCTTGTACACCAGATCGACTTGTATGCCCACTGTTTATGATAACTTTGTGTGTTGTAGAAGTAATGACAAACCATGAAGGCTAACCCGGTCAAAAAATGCTCGCAGAAATAAGATGTGTTGGCCGAAAGGTTCAAATATCGCAGCCATGCTGTAAACGGACACAACGCAATTACATCTTTGAATGAACGCAGAAGAAGAAGAAGAAGTGATGACATTGCTGTTTTTGTGCTTCATTTTATGTTCATGTAACTCTGTAGTAACGCACCTGATGAGAGACAGCGAAGTATGCCTGACAGTAAATTGTGCAATGTATTGTTTGTGTCGGCATTATTTAAATTCATTACAGGAAAACATTATTTTGAATTACGGGTATTGTTGCTGAGGTAAATTCATTAATGTTTGGGCACTTGTATCACTGTTTATTTCAGTACACTAAGCAGAGTAATGAAGATGTAGGCTATACATCTGGATGTGCTGAGGAGAGAGAACTGAGTGCCCTGGACACGACCATCAGCGAAGAGAAGAAGGCAGAGTTTCAGACATGGAAGGAACATGATGAAACATTGCCCATGTTTTGTGAAATTGATGGTAAGTCAGTTGTGTGCTGTATTTGTTGTTTAATGATGCTGTCGGACCTGGATCTGGAGGCGATGTGATGTCTTCACATTGGAGGTTGGCCACAGTGTTCCCCACTGCTGTCTTTGGCAATATTATTACCTTACATTACTAATAGCTGTTATCTATGCCGTGCACAGCACTTACCCTGAAGATGCACATGGCAAGGGGTGTGACTCCATATTCCTGGCTAGGCTGATGAATATGAGGGTACAGCCTGGAGCTGTGAGAAATGAACATTGCACTAAGGGGACAGGATGGTTGACTAATCAACACAGAGCAGGTGTCATTAGTTGTTTTACACTTGTGGGGTTTTTGAGGATGAGTTCGGAGCACCTGTGGATCTGTCCGGATTGCTGTGATGATGATCATTACTAATCACTAATAGTTGTTCACTTTTGTAAAGCCTACTAGCTGTTGGTTATCCAAAGACAATTTGTTGTTGGGTATCAAAAGGTTAATTACTATTTGTTGTAAGACTAATTACTGTTTGTCATCAAAAGGTTAATTACTATTTGTTATAAGCCTAATTACTGTTTGTTATCAAAAGGTTGATTACTGTTTGTTATAAAACTAATTACTGTTTGTTATAAGACTAATTACTGTTTGTTATAAGACTAATTACTGTTTGTTATAAGACTAATTACTGTTTGTTATAAGACTAATTACTGTTTGTTATAAGACTAATTACTGTTTGTTATAAGACTAATTACTGTTTGTTATAAAGACTAATTGCTGTTTGTTATAAAAATAATTGATGGCTGTTTGTTAAAAGACTAATTGCTGTTTGTTAAAAGACTAATTACTGTTTGTTATAAGACTAATTGCTGTTGTTATAAGACTAATTGCTCTTTGTTATAAGACTAATTGCTCTTTGTTATAAGACTAATTACTGTTTGTTATAAGACTAATTGCTGTTTGTTATAAGACTAATTGCTGTTTGTTATAAGAATAATTACTGTTTGTTATAAGACTAATTACTGTTTGTTATAAGACTAATTACTGTTTGTTATAAGACTAATTACTGTTTGTTATAAGACTAATTGCTGTTTGTTATAAGACTAATTGCTCTTTGTTATAAGACTAATTGCTCTTTGTCATAAGACTAATTGCTGTTTGTTATAAGACTAATTGCTGTTTGTTATAAAACTAATTACTGTTTGTTATAAAACTAATTACTGTTTGTTATAAGACTAATTACTGTTTGTTATAAGACTAATCACTGTTTGTTATAAGACAAATTGCTGTTTGTTATAAGACAAATTGCTGTTTGTTATAAGACAAATTGCTGTTTGTTATAAGACAAATTGCTGTTTGTTATAAGACAAATTGCTGTTTGTTATAAGACAAATTGCTGTTTGTTATAAGACTAATTACTGTTTGTTATAAGACTAATTACTGTTTGTTATAAAACTAATTACTGTTTGTTATAAGACAAATTGCTGTTTGTTATAAGACAAATTGCTGTTTGTTATAAGACTAATTACTGTTTGTTATAAGACTAATTACTGTTTGTTATAAGACTAATTACTGTTTGTTATAAGACTAATTACTGTTTGTTATAACACAAATTGCTGTTTGTTATAAGACTAATCACTGTTTGTTATAAGAATAATCACTGTTTGTTATAAAACTAATTACTGTTTGTTATAAGACTAATTACTGTTTGTTATAAGACTAATTACTGTTTGTTATAAAGACTAATTGCTGTTTGTTATAAGAATAATTGATGGCTGTTTGTTAAAAGACTAATTGCTGTTTGTTATAAGACTAATTGCTGTTTGTTATAAGACTAATTGCTGTTTGTTATAAGACTAATTGCTGTTTGTTATAAGACTAATTACTGTTTGTTTTAAGACTAATTACTCTTTGTTATAAGACTAATTACTGTTTGTTATAAGACTAATTGCTGTTTGTTATAAGACAAATTGCTGTTTGTTATAAGACAAATTGCTGTTTGTTATAAGACTAATTACTGTTTGTTATAAGACTAATTACTGTTTGTTATAAGACTAATTGCTGTTTGTTATAAGACTAATTGCTGTTTGTTATAAGACTAATTACTGTTTGTTATAAGACTAATTACTGTTTGTTATAAGTCTAATTACTGTTTGTTATAAGACTAATTACTGTTTGTTATAAGACAAATTGCTGTTTGTTATAAGACTAATCACTGTTTGTTATAAGACTAATCACTGTTTGTTATAAAACTAATTACTGTTTGTTATAAGACTAATTACTGTTTGTTATAAAGACTAATTACTGTTTGTTATAAAACTAATTACTGTTTGTTATAGGACTAATTACTGTTTGTTATAAAACTAATTACTGTTTGTTATAAGACTAATTACTGTTTGTTATAAAACTAATTACTGTTTGTTATAAAACTAATTACTGTTTGTTATAAGACTAATTACTGTTTGTTATAAGACTAATTGCTGTTTGTTATAGGACTAATTGCTGTTTGTTATAAGAATAATTACTGTTTGTTATAAGACTAATTACTGTTTGTTATAAGACTAATTACTGTTTGTTATAAGACTAATTACTGTTTGTTATAAGACTAATTGCTGTTTGTTATAAGACTAATTGCTCTTTGTTATAAGACTAATTGCTCTTTGTCATAAGACTAATTGCTGTTTGTTATAAGACTAATTGCTGTTTGTTATAAAACTAATTACTGTTTGTTATAAAACTAATTACTGTTTGTTATAAGACTAATTACTGTTTGTTATAAGACTAATCACTGTTTGTTATAAGACAAATTGCTGTTTGTTATAAGACAAATTGCTGTTTGTTATAAGACAAATTGCTGTTTGTTATAAGACAAATTGCTGTTTGTTATAAGACAAATTGCTGTTTGTTATAAGACAAATTGCTGTTTGTTATAAGACAAATTGCTGTTTGTTATAAGACTAATTACTGTTTGTTATAAGACTAATTACTGTTTGTTATAAAACTAATTACTGTTTGTTATAAGACAAATTGCTGTTTGTTATAAGACAAATTGCTGTTTGTTATAAGACTAATTACTGTTTGTTATAAGACTAATTACTGTTTGTTATAAGACTAATTACTGTTTGTTATAAGACTAATTACTGTTTGTTATAACACAAATTGCTGTTTGTTATAAGACTAATCACTGTTTGTTATAAGACTAATCACTGTTTGTTATAAAACTAATTACTGTTTGTTATAAGACTAATTACTGTTTGTTATAAGACTAATTACTGTTTGTTATAAAGACTAATTGCTGTTTGTTATAAGAATAATTGATGGCTGTTTGTTAAAAGACTAATTGCTGTTTGTTATAAGACTAATTGCTGTTTGTTATAAGACTAATTGCTGTTTGTTATAAGACTAATTGCTGTTTGTTATAAGACTAATTACTGTTTGTTTTAAGACTAATTACTCTTTGTTATAAGACTAATTACTGTTTGTTATAAGACTAATTGCTGTTTGTTATAAGACAAATTGCTGTTTGTTATAAGACAAATTACTGTTTGTTATAAGACTAATTACTGTTTGTTATAAGACTAACTACTGTTTGTTATAAAGACTAATTGCTGTTTGTTATAAGAATAATTGATGGCTGTTTGTTAAAAGACTAATTGCTGTTTGTTATAAGACTAATTGCTGTTTGTTATAAGACTAATTGCTGTTTGTTATAAGACTAATTGCTGTTTGTTATAAGAGTAATTACTGTTTGTTATAAGACTAATTACTGTTTGTTATAAGACTAATTACTCTTTGTTATAAGACTAATTACTGTTTGTTATAAGACTAATTACTGTTTGTTATAAGACAAATTGCTGTTTGTTATAAGACAAATTGCTGTTTGTTATAAGACTAATTACTGTTTGTTATAAGACTAATTACTGTTTGTTATAAAGACTAATTGCTGTTTGTTATAAAAATAATTGATGGCTGTTATAAGACTAATTACTGTTTGTTATAAGACTAATTACTGTTTGTTATAAGTCTAATTACTGTTTGTTATAAGACTAATTACTGTTTGTTATAAGACAAATTGCTGTTTGTTATAAGACTAATCACTGTTTGTTATAAGACTAATCACTGTTTGTTATAAAACTAATTAGTGTTTGTTATAAGACTAATTACTGTTTGTTATAAAGACTAATTACTGTTTGTTATAAAACTAATTACTGTTTGTTATAAAACTAATTACTGTTTGTTATAAGACTAATTACTGTTTGTTATAAGACTAATTACTGTTTGTTATAAAACTAATTACTGTTAGTTATAAAACTAATTACTGTTTGTTATAAAACTAATTACTGTTTGTTATAAGACTAATTACTGTTTGTTATAAGACTAATTACTGTTTGTTATAAGACTAATTACTGTTTGTTATAAAACTAATTACTGTTTGTTATAAAACTAATTACTGTTTGTTATAAAACTAATTACTGTTTGTTATAAGACTAATTACTGTTTGTTATAAGACTAATTACTGTTTGTTATAAGACTAATTACTGTTTGTTATAAGACAAATTGCTGTTTGTTATAAGACTAATCACTGTTTGTTATAAGACTAATCACTGTTTGTTATAAAACTAATTACTGTTTGTTATAAGACTAATTACTGTTTGTTATAAAGACTAATTACTGTTTGTTATAAAACTAATTACTGTTTGTTATAAAACTAATTACTGTTTGTTATAAGACTAATTACTGTTTGTTATAAAACTAATTACTGTTTGTTATCAGACTAATTACTGTTTGTTATAAAACTAATTACTGTTTGTTATAAAACTAATTACTGTTTGTTATAAAACTAATTACTGTTTGTTATAAAACTAATAACTGTTGTTATAAGACTAATTACTGTTTGTTATAAAGACTAATTACTGTTTGTTTTAAAACTAATTACTGTTTGTTATAAGACTAATCACTGTTTGTTATAAAACTAATTACTGTTTGTTATAAGACTTATTACTGTTTGTTATAAAGACTAATTGCTGTTTGTTATAAGAATAATTGATGGCTGTTTGTTATAAGAATAATTGATGGCTGTTTGTTAAAAGACTAATTGCTGTTTGCTATAAAACTAATTGCTGTTTGTTATAAGACTAATTGCTGTTTGTTATAAGACTAATTGCTGTTTGTTATAAGACTAATTGCTGTTTGTTATAAGACTAATTGCTGTTTGTTATAAGACTAATTTCTGTTTGTTATAAGACTAATTACTGTTTGTTATAAGACTAATTACTGTTTGTTATAAGACTAATTTATGTTTGTAATAAGACAATTTGCTGTTTGTTATAAGACTAATCACTGTTTGTTATCAAAAGGTTAATTACTGTTTGTTATAAGACTAATTACTGTTTGTTATAAGACTAATTACTGTTTGTTATTTAAAGACTTTTGGGTGCTGTTTATCAAAACACTCCTGGCTATTGATTATCAAAAGATTCATTGATGTCATTTATCAAAAGACTTGACACTGTTTGTTATCAGAAGATAAATGATGTTTGCACACTTTTATGAGCTTTTTAAAAAAATTGTTTTTGCTTTTAGGAGATGCTTTTCCATGTGAGTTTATGTAAAAATAAAATAAAATAATTGTTTCTGTGAACTGCAAAAGCTGTGTTGATGTGTTGATGAATTGTTGTCTGCTGCTTTCAGATGAGCAGTCCAATGATTTAGAATACGTGGATCTTCTTCTTAACCCTGAGCGCTACACGGGCTACAAGGGACCATCACCACACAGAATATGGAGGTCCATATATCAGGAGAACTGCTTTCAGTGAGTTCTTCATTAATTTTTCTGAAGAAGATAAATTAGATGCATTAACACTGGTTCAGCTTCAGTATGATGACATTAGATTATTAGTATAAAAAAAGGGGACCCTTTTTCACGCCTTTGTGCATATAGGGTTAAACCTATATTTTATAGACCAATCGGCACAAGATGGGTGATGTGGTCAGCATCACGCCAGCCACCTTTACGTCCCAGGACTGCACCCGGTATCCACTCAAGGCTGGGTCGTCCTGGGAGTCAGGGTCATTTTTGAAAAAAGTCAGGCTCCGCCAGGAAGCAAACCCATGACCTTCCAATCCGCGGTGAGTTTCTAGCCGCTCCACTACGGCGACTCCCAGATTATTAGAATAAAGGATCCATTTTACGCTAGTGGAGCATTTGGTAATTGTCTTGAACAGGGTTTTATTTGTTGAGATTGGTGGTTTGTATGGGTTTTAAATCCTCCCTTCTGATCCAAGTGAGAAACCATTACATTGTAATTTGATCATGAAATGTGTTTTCTGTTTTAAAGGCTGACAAATATCTTGTCCATGTTAATAAATTGATAATGAAATGTGTTTTCTGTTTCAAAGGCCAGAGAAAAAAATTGGTTATGGCCCAGATAGATCAATGAGTTTTGGGCCTGATGGCTCATTGGAGTCTGGTAAGTTGCAGTTTTACATTGTAAAAATGTTTGTATGGAAAAGTTCTACTTCATGTTTGAGTCAACCAACCTGTGTGTAGTTACAGAACATAGATTGAGTTGTAAATAATCTTCTGCTGTAGTTTGGTTGATATGACAGAATATTGTAGTCATGAGTTAATATTTTACCAGTTAGGTTAGTTGTGTATCCTTTACAGGACGTTGCAGAGCCAACCCCAACAGCCCCTGGCTGTTGTGTGGGTTTTCTAGGCAAATTTAAGTCCAGTAGTTTACCATTGCATTCTGGACGGTCGGCTTTCTTGATACCACTGTCGAAACCAACGCAAGGCGCATGGCCCGCAGCTGGAATCGAACCCGGCATCCCGGCATTACGAAGCGTTCGCATCGACTTAGCCACAGAGCCGACATTTTACCAGTATGTTAGAGATATTGATAGGAGCCGCTGTAATGTAACGGCTAAGTACCCACACGTCGGCCCAAAAGTTCAGGGTCCAAGATTTTTACAAATGACCCTGGCTGTCAGGCTAAGATGGGTGCCCGGTTAATGTCCTGAAAAATAAAAATGGTCATCCTGAAGTTGACCACATTACTCACGGAGTGCCGATATATCTGAATAAATATAGGTTATAGGTCTAATACTGTATGCCCAATGTGCCAAAGGCATGAGAAGGGTCCTTTACTTTTACTTACTTTTATAAAAGGGGTATGAACAATGTTTCATAATTCTAACATACTGTGCTCTAAATTAGCTGATGACTAGTTGGTGTTTGAGTTGATTTTGACAACAGTATGGGAGTCAGATTGTTAAAAAAACAATGGCAAACTACTGAAAATTAAAATTGCCCACGAAATCCAAAAAAAGCCAACAAATGCTGATATTGATCAAATATTGTTATTGTCTCTTTGCTGAAATCTTTGGTTTTGTTTTAAACAACTAATAAAATATTAGGTAAAGTCTTTACAAGTATAACTCTGCAAATCTTTATGAGTGCATATATTACTAGGCAAGTTTAGTTCTGAGCATAGCTTGTATATATAAACTTAGACAGAACTGTTGTTACTAACATTATTTCAGTACAGCAGTTTTTTGTTTTGTTTATTTTTTTGCTGCTTTGTTCATTAACTGCCTTTGACTAGAAATATGAATTAAACCAAACATTGTTGAAAGTTGTTTTAAAAGAATAGATTTAACTAATTCCCTGTGTGGGGCCCTGTTGTGGGGGAAAACAAGAATAGACCCACTACCTCTAGAAAAAGCCTGTTGCAAGAGTCGACTAATTGGGGGCTTCCTTTGAAGTGGAAGTACATCCACCTGAGAGGATACCAAGAGTCTTCACACAGGTAAGTCAAACCTGTAAAACGGATGTGCATGCAACACTTAGGCTCTCAAACAAGACCAGAGATGGACGAACAACCAGAAATTTCTGCTGGAATTTACAGACAGGAATGTGAAGAAGAAGACAAGACAAAGGTTGACCAAAATTACATCACAGATATTAATTTGTTACTGCCACTTTCTCAAATATAAACATTTCATTCTAAATTCGGAAGTCCTACTTTGATTCAAGCTAGTTATATTTACACATATGATAGATTGTAGGTAAAAAAAAAAAAGTAAAGATATCTTTTCACACCTTTAAGCTAGAGCCGGACTTTAGAAAAAAAACCTTGACTCCCAGGTCGACCCAGCCTTGAGTGGGTACCGGGTGCAGTCCTGGGAAGTAAAGGTGGCCGGTGTGATGCTGACCACATCACCCATCTTGTGCCAGTTTTTCTAGAAAAATATAGGTCTAGCCCTATATGCCCTATACGCCTAAAGGCGTGGAAAAGGGACCTTTCTTTTTTTTTTTTTACCTAAAAAAAAAAAGAAACTTGAATTATGTTGTACCTCAAATAATACAGACACCCCATTGAGTATAAACACATCAACTGAATTAATGTACAAATTATCTAGCAGCAGAGTCTAGGAGGCTGACAAAATACCAGAAGAGAGAAAATAAATATATCTGATTAAGCTGCTAAAGAAAAGCAACCAGCTGTATTGCTAAAAATATACATAATGTTTCGTTTGTTGTCAGTTTGTAAGAAAATATTAAGCTGGAGAAATGCAGATGCCATTGACAAACTAAGGGATTAACAGACAGGCTATGGACTAAACAGATTCATTGTTGACCAGATAACCCCACTGGGAAAATAGCAGAAGAAAAAGTTAAAATGAGTTCATAAATTTTATGCAGGAATTTTTTGACAGCTTTTTGACATTGAAATGATAATCTTTTTGGAAACTGTCAAAGCATCATGTGACTATAGAAAAAAAAAACTTAACAGTAGTCAAATTTATATTTGAAGACATGAAATGCTGAATTCTTCATGATGATAGACTGGTCAGTATTTTGAAATAACAGAAATGCAACACTGAGATGGATATGGAGAGAACATGAAGTGAGCTACTTGATATAGCAAAAGAATGGAAGAGTTTGGCATAAGTTAGTTAACTGCCTGTGTTCCTAAGGGAGATAGATAACAGCAGGGGAAGGAAAAGGGGGTTTTGTGGGGGGGGGGGGATAATAATACCCCAGATTCAAACATCTTCTCTTGTTGCACAAATTGTCACAAGTCTTAATCTCACACAGTCACATTTATCACATACTTGGCTAAGATGCACACAGTCACCTGCTAAGAAATGCTAAAGCTTTGTTCATTTCTAACATTCTAACACTGCTACTTCTTATGGCATATGCAGGTTTGCAAATAATGTCTCTGTAATATACACAATACTTTGCTTTGTTTCAGGCGTAATATTTGGTAAAAGTTATAAAGGTATATTACTGAGGCTTTACTGACAGACCATTATACACACCCTTGATTTGTATCATATCAACTAGTTTTCCCCCCTTAGAAATATGGGCGTGGAATACAAACATTTGATGCACTGAAATTATAGGGACAGGTTTGCTTTACCACCATAACACAAGTGCTGCTAAACTAGTTATTTTGCTTTTAGTTCCACATTGATTTTCTGCAGATTGAGCTTTAAAAAAAAAACTTGGAATATTCAGACTGCACACAGGACATAGCAGTCAGCTTTTTACTTGAAGGGTCAAGTGCTTTATTAATATCTTACCCCAAACAGAGGAAATCCACAGGTCACGGGACAGTCTAATATTTTAGGGGGGGGGGGGGGGTAAATAGGTTGCATGCAGTCGTGGGTCCTAGGCTGCACTCTCTCTTGGGACGTAGGTCTGTTGGGTTAGGGCCAGTTCTAAATATTTTGGGGTCATTTGAAGCATCAGAAAGCAGGGAAACCCAGTATTACCACCCTCTAAAATGTTGGACTGTCCTGTGATGTCATGTGGGGTAGGATATTAATAAAGCACCAAGGGTTGTTCTTTCTGTGCACACCCAGTCCCACATCAAGCTTCTGATGCTAGTAGCATCATGTATTTTTTAGATCATTTGGCACTTAGTGAGTGATGTCATTAAAATCCCGCTGAGTGCTTTTACTTTCAAAGATATTCCCTTGTGCCCGTTTTAGACTAGGTAGGGGATAGGAGGAGGCAAGGTCAATTTAGGAAACAAATTGGACTCCATGCAGATTATAACTATAGACTGTCAGGCCGACAGAGGAGTGTCCAGTCACTAGGCCACCAAGCAGGCGCACAAACTGACTTGTCACCTATTTATCAAAAAAAAAAAAAAAAGCTAAGGATAGTGGTTACTAATGAATACTGTGCCCTTGGTAAAACTACAGGACACATTTGATACGGAACAGATTACAAAATTCAGGTTGACTTCTAAAGGTGTACAAAGAGGAAGAAAAAGCCATTGATGCCTTGCATTATGTTCAGATAAATATTTTAATGTTTTCTTAGTCTCAGTTTTGTATTTATGTTTTTTATTTTTCTTAAGACCCTTAGAATTTTTTATCTTTATTAATAATTAGTGTTTTTGACCATCAGTCCCAGCTTAAGAGTAGTCACTGCCGATCTTATGATATTGTACCGCTACAACAAAAAAGTTAATTATCTTTAATAAAATATATTATTTATATTTCAGAATTTTGTAGCCAGATGTTTGATTTAGTGCTAGTTTGAATCTTTAATTTCGCCTTAGTGTGGTTTATTTTAGCATGGTTTATGCCAGTTACAATTTCATTAATGAACCCATTTTACTGCATTTATTAAATTATTTTGTTATATTTGCTTAACCTTTTTATTTTTGCCAATGATTTTGCAATGAACAGCAGACGGAGAAGGTAATATGTTTGCTTTGTTTTTTGGAGACAGGCTGCAATATTAACTTTAAAAAAAATAAAATTTCAATCTGATTTGATGTGAACTCTTCAAGAGGATACATTCCCTCATTTGCCAGTTTGGCAGTGATTCTTGCAGACTAAAATGTTAGGTTTGTTGCATGACAGTACTCATACAATAAATGATATACTTACCTTACAGATTCAAGGATAAATGTTATACACTATAATACAGTATACAACAGTAATTATGTGCTATATAAGGAAGAATATGCAAACGATGGAACATTTAGCCAATAACCATAGCACACAAAAACAACAACCAGTATCAGCCATTGAACTTGGCACAAGAAAACCAGACTACAATTATAACCAAAAGCTCTTTTAGAGCTGGTTGAACTTGGCCAGATTTTTTCAGAAAACTTTCATCAAGCAAGCAAGCAAGCACAGACGGAACAATAAAATCACAAACAACCTTAGAAAAGTAATGACCCACATATGTGGCATTAGAAAGAACAAGCAGAAGATCCTTACATCTCCCCCAGCACTTCGATGAGTAGTTAGAAGAAAAGAAGAAGAAAAAGAAGGGAAAACTTGCAGTGGAAATAACTAGACCCTAATATTAGATGTTGTAGGCACATCAGGCATATGGGAAGAGCACCCATATTTTTACAGACCAATCAGCACTAGGTAGGTAATGTGGTCGGCATTACGCCAGTCCCCTTTACTTCCCTAGGACATACATCCTGGTACCCATTTTAGGCTGGGTCGACCTGCAACGCCCCAAAGCATGATACAAATCCACGCAGCCAACAGTGAGTTTCGATCGTGGTGCGTTGAAATTAACTCTTTGAGTTCCAGGGGGTTTAGCATCACAGGCCCAAGGGGTAGTCAAAAGAAACTAAAATCAGCGCATCATGCGTTCATTGGGCTTTTAGGCAGTAACCTATGAACGTATGATGCGTTTCTTGGCCTATGGTTGAGGCTGCCAGAAAAGCAGATAGCAGAACCTCATATCTCCCTCAACACCCGAAAAGGTTAAAAAAAAAAGGAGGTGAAGAAGAAGAAAAAAGACAAATTTAAATGTGTGGTGGTTCGACAATTGCCTGCTGGCCGGAAGGTCTAGGGTTCAAATCTGCATTGAGGATGACTTTTTTAAATCTTTTTTTTTTCAAGTGACCTTGACTCCCAGTGTGACCCTACCTAAAATTGGTAATAGGCAATGTCCTGGGAAATATCGGCAGCTTGCCGTCATATTGATCACATCACCCATTGAGTGCCGATTAATCAATCAATATTATTGATCTAGCACTGTATCCTTGATGTGTTAAAGGCACAAAAAGAATTGGGGGAAAAAACACACATTTAACTGTTTTTATTCTAGTTTGTGATTACTGTGATAGCCAATAACTACAGTTTGTGATTACTATGATACTCATACACTACCCTTGTATTTCTGGTCCTGCCTACACCACCCCCAACCTCCCCAGGCCCCCCCCCCTCTCCTTTTACGCCTTTTCCCCATTGTATAAGCACACATAAAAGCTCACATCCAACACCTTCTAAAATATTTAGAAAGTTTGTAAGTGGCAGACAAACGCCTACTTTTATCTTCTTTTTTTTTTGTCGCCTTTTAATTGTTGCAGTCCCAGAAGATGTTCGAATCATAGCTGTAGTGAAAAAATCCAAAATATTTACTGTACTGTATGTTGAATATCTAGTCAGATTTCTCAAGTATGCTGAGACTAAACTTTAAAGTTGTATAACATACCTTGTATTGTTTGTGACATACAGGCAGTGTCTGATGACACTTGATGCATTCTTGGGGTAGAAAGAGTAAAACCAATGGCCTGCCTATGTCATTCTTTCTGTATTTCTTGTCTCTATCTCTCTGTTTAGTCTATCTGATCTATTTGATCTGATCTGGTCTGTCTGTCTGTCTGTCTGTCTGTCTGTCTGTCTGTCTGTCTGTCTGTTGGTCTGTCTCGGTATCTCTCTCTTCCCCCTCCCTCTCCCCCAAGTGCCAAGTTTTATAAACAGACATGTTTTAACTGATTATTTGTGTACCCCTGCCAACATATTTTCAGACTTTTGTTGTAAGTTGGTGCCAAATTTGCCACTTTCTCATTTTCAAAAATCTGTTCTTTTGGATTTGTGTCATTTCAATCGCTTGACTTCTCTCTAGTTGTTCAAAACCGTACCTTAAATCTGTGTGATTGTTGTGAAACCACAGTGGTACCTCGGGTCACAGGCATCTCTAAATTCCATGAACACAAATTCCTAACACATTTTGACCCAACCTGCAAACAGTACCTCACTGCCCGAATGCACAAACATGGATTTGACACCATGTTTTTGACCACAAAAATGCATCAGTTGTACTCAAGTTTGCAGACTGTGAACATTATGTTGTTCTTGATACTTTTTTTGAAGGTTTTTCTTCTTGTTTTCATTAAATTAACCCCCATTAGGGCTCCCATGAAAGTGAAAAGTGACAGTGGTGTAAAGAAACCAAAGCTTATTACAGTAGAAATGAAGAAGGAAATAACTAAACTTTAGAATGATGTTCGTGTTTCTGAATTCGCCAAGCAGTACAACATGGCTAAATCTATGATCTGTACTATATTTAAGAATAAAGATGCGCCAACAATGACTGGTGTGGCTAAAGGAGCGAATATGTTAACGAAGCAAAGATCTCATGTGTTAGAAGAACATTATTGTTAATTTAGATTACTGAAAAGCATGCTTGCTGAATGAAGATAGCAGTCTTCCTCCTTCTCTCCATCCTCTACCATCTAACTCTGGCAGCAACTATCAGCCACAAAGATAAAGTTATACTTTATATGTTACTTTTGCCACTATAAATTGTGCTTTGTTTTATATTTATGTAATTCTGTAGTAACGCACCTGATGAAATACAACTAAATATGCCTGACAATAAATTGTGCAGTATATTGTTTGTGTCCGCATCATTTAAATTCATTAGGAAAAAACGTGTTGAACATATTAAATCCATTTAAAAAAATCATATACAGCCACATACAAGCCATATATATTTCTGGGGTGAGCATGAAGATTAATTGCATTAACTTCAATAGGAAATATTGTTTCGATTCCTGAACGGGGTTTAAAGAAGAATGAAGTTAGTGACCTGAGAGATTACTGTAGAGCACTGTGCACTAGGCTTCAGCAGTGTATTACAGGAACAGAAGTCTTTTTAGTTTAAAGAGGCTCACACACACACTAAATGCATTGCTGGTAATGTTAAATCATCTAATGACAAGTTGTAAAAACAGAAGCGGCAAAAATTTGTCATCTACACAAAGTGAAATAAACAGTATAACATTATTTTTTTTCCATTTAAGAGAGTAGGGGGCATGATTTGCATATGGTGGCTGCTTGAAAGATATAAACAAACAAACAAAACTGGGTTGTCTGAAGTTGTTGCTGGCTCTTTTCTGTCTTTTTGGATGATAGTGGTCAACCGTGCTGTAAAGAGGCAGGAGAGTCACAGCCCATGGTGATACCTATTAACTCTTTCAGTCCCCGGGGGGTTAATCATCAGAGGAGGCCCAAGGGGTGCTAGAGAGAAAAACATGCAATCAGTGCATCTTGCATTCGGTGGGCTTCTAGGCAGGAACCGATGAAGGTATGATGTGTTCCTTGGGACTGAAAAAGTTAAGGCCTGGAATGAAGTTCTTGTCTAAAGCGCAAAGCCTGGGCAGTACTGAAGACACAGTGTGTATTGTCTGTAATAATAATACTAATAGAAGCATTAAATCCCATTGATGACGCAGAAGGTTGAACAGGAGCGTTCTTGACTCACTGACTCTCAGATTTAAAAAAAAAAGATATCTCAGTGAATATATGGTAGCTTCTTGTTCTCTCCTTTGTATCCATTCAAATTATAGACATCAAGTAACTTACTCTAAACTCTACAGTTCATAGCTATTTCATGCTGTCTGCTCTAGTCAAGCCATAATATTCATTCCTGTTTCCAGCTCTCTTCATGGGTGTTTTGTTTACTGTTAATCTCTTTTGCTTTATATTTGCAGTGTTTCTTCCTTTCTATCTTTGTTGGCTTAGTAATTTTTGTTTTTCTTTCAGACTTGTCCATAGCTGGTTGTTTTTGTGTGTCTCAAGCTTTATACGAAATGAAGGTATCTGAGACCATTCCTCATAGGTTGCCTCTTATGACATGCTTGTTAATTAAGAAGCTGCTACTCTTTGCATAAGACTCCCCCCCCCCCCCTCCACTTCACCCTTTATCATCTAAATTTGTTTATTTAATAGGAGTCATATGCCACTGTTATCGTGGAAATATCAGCCAAAATATTGACCTCCAATTTTTTTTTCAAGTAACAAAACGGTCTATGCTTTGCAACAGTGTCGTCATTAGTCAAGTTTCCAGCTTCACTGCAGAAGGGTCGCTCCATAACTATCCTTTACTGTCCCATCAGAAAACTAATGAAAAACTGTCCTAGCCAAGTCTTCAAGCTTGCACATGTAACGTAAAAAAATTTAAGGCAGCTGTCAGATGTGCCAGCACTGATGGTCCTACATCAGAATTGCAACTGACTGTTAAGGCATATGGTCAGTCACTGAAACCGGCATTGCACCTGCAAAAGTACATGCCATTTTAAACGTAACTGGCCGCCAGCCATTTTAGGGCAGTCTACAACATGCAGATAAACAGAAAAACAAACAAACACATTTCACATGAAATCCACAGCTCACAGTGTAACACCAAGCACTCAGCTCAGTAGCTGACCTATGGTTAGATGGTGTAGTGTAGTGGCATTAACCGGATGGATCATCAGTAGAGTTTTAATAATTGGAAGAAGGTTGTAAATTAGTATAGGTTTGTTAATTAAAATAGGGTTGTAAAATGTAGTTGTTAATTAGAAGAAATGCAACATAACAACATGCCATAGAAGTTAGGTGTTCAAAATACGAGTATATAATCTCTTTTCTGCAGATTCTCTCTTTATATTTATTTGTGTTTGAATAACTCTCCTGTAAATATCTTTTCAAACTATTTTAATTATTTGCTTCCGAAGTGGAATTTGCATTTCATATCTTCTTTAAACTAAACCTGTTATGCTTTCCAAATAATGTAACCTGTGGTGGCAGATTTAATGGAAAGGTTATATTAATCATATTCATTTACTTGAAATGTTGTGTGTTGTCTTTTAATTTCTGTATTTTGTGGATAACGGGCACATAATCTCTAATAAGCTAAGTACGAAAGTGTATTGTTATAACAACATTTATAATATAATTGAACACTTATATTATACATATTTTATTCAAATGATTATCCTTTTCTTTAAAAAAGAAAAAATTTATTTGCAAGAATTTTCCAAAATAAATTGTAAATAATTCATTTTGTGCAGTGTCAGGAAGCTTACTTCTGCAGACATCATGCAACCAAGTAAGCTGAAACTTAATAGCTGTCAAATGGGTTAAAGTAACAGCAGAAATAGAATACTAATGATAATGGCTTATGGCAGATACATTTATGACTAGTACATATGTCAGTGAAAGTAGGATAGTAGAAGTTGAAGAGCAGTACTGATCTCATTTTTTTATCCAAACGTTGAAACATTTTTGTGTGTGTAAATTTTTTCCTGTGTGGTTTCTGGGGCCCCCTGAAATCTCTGCCTCCCCAGTAGGCATGTCCTAGGAGTCGACTAATCGGAGTCTTTCTTCAAAGTCAGAGTGCATCTGCCAGAGCATCAAGGAACAATCAGCTGCACACAAATAAGCCAGTAAAACGCATGTACACTCAAAATTCAGACCATGGTACAAAGCCATAGTCCAAATGGATGAACAACCAGGACTTTCCACAGAAGCTTACAGCCGGTGAACAAAGAAGAAGAAGAAGCAGTCACAGTTTATTTTCTAAAATGTGTGTCTTATATTTCTTAAGCACTCATCTTTATGATGGAGATATTTTTATATATTTTTTCCAGCAATGTGCCTGGAGAAGCGAGTATTCTATCGCCTGATTTCTGGTTTGCATACCAGCATCAACATCCACCTGTGTGACAAATATCTCTTCCCTGGTCAGTGTCATTAGTGTCTAGTGGATCAATGTTTGTGAAATATCAGTCAGACTCATCAAGTAAGGTAAAGGACTCATTTTAAGCACGGTCGGATCAGATATATTGGCTAGGCTCAGAATTGTGTAACTCTTTGAGTCCCAAGAAACGCATCATACGTTCATAGATTCCTACCTACAAGCCCAGTGAACGCATGATGCGCCGATTTCATGTCTCTTTTGACTACCCTTGGGCCTGTGATGCTAAACCCCCTGGGATTCAAAGAGTTAATACACCAGTCAGCACAGTGTAGGTGATGTGGCCACTGTAGGTGAAGTGGTCGCTGTAGGTGATGTGGTTGCTGTAGGTGATGTTGTCACTGTGGGTGATGTGGTCACTGTAGGTGATGTGGTCACTGTAGGTGATGTGGTCGCTGTAGGTGATGTGGTCGCTGTAGATGATGTGATCGCTGTAGATGATGTGATCGCTGTAGGTGATGTGATCGCTGTAGATGATGTGGTCGCTGTAGATGATGTGGTCGCTGTAGATGATGTGATCGCTGTAGATGATGTGATCGCTGTAGGTGATGTGGCCACTGTAGGTGATAAGGTCACTGTAGATGATGTGGTCACTGTAGGTGATGTGGTCGCTGTAGATGATGTGATCGCTGTAGATGATGTGGTCGCTGTAGGTGACGTGGTCACTGTAGGTGATGTGGTCACTGTAGGTGATGTGGTCGCTGTAGAGGATGTGGTCGCTGTAGATGATGTGGTCCCTGTAGGTGATGTGGTCGCTGTAGATGATGTGGTCACTGTAGGTGATGTGGTCACTGTAGGTGATGTGGTCACTGTAGATGATGTGGTCACTGTAGATGATGTGGTCACTGTAGATGATGTGGTCACTGTAGGTGATGTGGTCACTGTAGGTGATGTGGTCCCTGTAGGTGATGTGGTCCCTGTAGATGATGTGGTCCCTGTAGGTGATGTGGTCCCTGTAGATGATGTGGTCCCTGTAGGTGATGTGGTCCCTATAGATGATGTGGTCCCTGTAGGTGATGTGGTCCCTGTAGGTGATGTGGTCACTGTAGGTGATGTGGTCACTGTAGATGATGTGGTCACTGTAGATGATGTGGTCACTGTAGATGATGTGGTCCCTGTAGGTGATGTGGTCCCTGTAGATGATGTGGTCACTGTAGATGATGTGGTCCCTGTAGGTGATGTGGTCCCTGTAGGTGATGTGGTCACTGTAGATGATGTGGTCCCTGTAGATGATGTGGTCCCTGTAGGTGATGTGGTCCCTGTAGATGATGTGGTCCCTGTAGGTGATGTGGTCACTGTAGATGATGTGGTCCCTGTAGGTGATGTGGTCACTGTAGGTGATGTGGTCACTGTAGATGATGTGGTCACTGTAGATGATGTGGTCCCTGTAGGTGATGTGGTCCCTGTAGATGATGTGGTCACTGTAGATGATGTGGTCCCTGTAGGTGATGTGGTCCCTGTAGGTGATGTGGTCACTGTAGATGATGTGGTCCACCTCACTCCAGGGGCCTTTACTTTCCAGGACATTCTTCTTTTCCTGTCCTTTATCTCCCATTGGAACATATGCCCTCAACTAACTTACGCACAGTCATCCTATCCGGTAAAGTGTGGAGTAAGGGCAGGATATATTTTAGCATCACTCCTGTTTATCACCTGCATGGACAGTACAAGCAAGGATGTAAAGCCCATTAAGAAAATGATTACTAACTTCAACAAACTACTCTGTGCTGATGAACAGGACTTTTTGGGGAATTGCAGCAATGACATTACAACAAATTTCACATTCATGAATGAATGAAGCATGTAAAACAGATAACGTAGTCCCTACACTGAAGTAATGTCAATTATAAGAAAGAAGAAGAACTTAAATATATCAGTAGAATGTAAAGACATCTTCTTCATCTTCTTCGCGTTCACCAGCTGTACACTCTGGCAGAAAGTTCTGGTTGATCGTCCACTACTGAACTGCACTCCTGCTCCAGAACCTGAGTGTTGCGTGTGCATCCGTTTTACAGATCTCATTCTCTTGAATACAGACTGTTGGTTCCTTGCTTCTCCGGCAGATGCACTCCGACTTCAAAGGAAGCTCCCCAATTAGTTGACTCTTGCGACATGCTTTTGGGGAGGCAGTGGGTCTATTCTTGTTTTCCCCACAATAGGGCCCTGGAACCCACACGGGGGAGATAAAGACATCTGAGTTAGGAACAACATTAACTGGAGATGGCAAATTGGATACAGAAATTTAACTTCTGATGCAGTTAAGTAAAGCAAGTATTGGGACAAGCCCAGCTCTTACGGCATAAGGCAATCCCACTCAACACAAAGATACATCTCATACAAAGCATATTCATTCCTAGCTTATGCTATCAGTGCCAGGCATGGTCACTCACAAAAACCAGAAAAGCAGATTAGTAACTGTGGAAATTAGATGCCCGAGAAAGGCTGCCGGGGTGACCTGTGGAGATAAAATCAGGAATGGGGGAATAAGAGAAAATGACTGCACAGAACCTGTTCTCAATTACTCACAAAGACAGCAGATAAAACCTTTTGCCCACTTAGAGAGATCAGGGAGCTGCCATGGTGTAGTGGCTATATGCTTACCTCTGGATCGGAAGGTCATGGGTTTCGGGTCCTGACAGAACCGGACTTATAAAAAAAAATTTCTGTGGCTCTCAGTTCGACCCAGCCTTCAATGAATACCAGGTTTAGTCCTGGAAGTAAAGGCGGCCAGCATGATGTTGACTATATCACCCACCGAGTGTTAATTGGTCTATAAAATACAGATCTAGCCCTATATGCCCACACACCTGAATTCACGGAAAAGGATCCTATAATTTACTTAAAAAGATAACCTTGTGATGCCATACTATACAAGGCGTACTCAGGAGAGGAATGTAGAGTGAGGTGGAAAGATAACATCACAGAAATTTGACAGCAGCAAATGTGTCTTTATGGTCTAGGGGGCCAGAAGAGCAGTATACAGAATCTTATATCTCATTCAACACTGGAAGTGGTAAAAGCGGAAGTGAAAAAGAAAAAGAAGCTATATTAAGTGCACATTTAAAATTCTGGTAAGACAGTATGTGGCCAGTGCAGAGCCTTTTGTTTTCCTTGAAAAAAAAAACATTTAAAGAAAACATTCTTCTTCTGCCCTTTATTACTCATTGGAGCATAGGCTCTCAACCAATCCACACAATCTTTCCTTTGCTATCGCTTGCGTCTCACCCGAAGTCCCCCCTATTTTGAGTAAAGTTGAACCCCACTAGGACCACATACTGAGTGAGTAGCACATGGTGAATCAAAGAGTCACTGTTCAAATGAGAACCAATGTACAAATCCCAGAAACCCCGTTCACTGAGCCGCCAACGGTTACTATATAACCTGAAGTCCGGACAGGGTAGCTTGCTTCCCTTTTTTTTGTTTGTTTCACTCTTCCCTTCTCCATGTGTTTTTTTTTACTGTGCCTATTATAAAGAAATTCAAGTTGTAGTGTTGTCTGGTTTTCTCAATGTCTTTTCTTCTAGAATATGTTATGCCCAACACTTCCCAACCCAGCAGAAGTATCTGCTGCTAGATTGTCTACCTTTGCCTTTTTTGTGTGTTATATGATACGAGAAAACCTTAGTACATCGTGATGGTAGGAATGTTGGGGGGGGGGGGGGGGGGGGGGGAGACAAGAGACAGAGAATATGCTGGACAGCTTGTCATTATGGCATGGAAGATCATCTGTGTCAGAATTAATTGAAAGACAGACGTGGGTGTGAGTCTTGTCAGCACCAGATTTTTTTCAAAAACAACCTTGGCTTCCAGGTCGACCCAGTCTTAAATGGGTACCAGGTGGAGTCCTGGGAAGTAAAGGCAGCCAGTGTGATGTTGACTTCATCACCCACCGAGTGCCGATTGGTTTAAGAAATAAGGTCTAGCCCTATATGCTCAATAAGCCTGACGGCGGGGAAAGGGTTCTTTGCTTTACTTATATGAGACAGAAGGTTGTGGAAAGCTACCAGTGCCACACGGGAGGGACTGAAAGAAGAAAGGGTTGTTTTCTGCACCACTAGTTGGGAATTGATGCATGAGAAACTGGATGTCATCAAGACTCTTTGGGAGTGAATGAACAATGTGGAAGCAGGAATAAATCATTAGGTTCTGGAGAGAATGGAGCAGCTGGGCAGGGACCAGGGGATCTAATGCATGAGAAACTAGATGCCATCAAGACTCTTTGGGAGTGAATGAACAATGTGGAAGCAGGGATGAATCATTAGGTTCTGGAGAGAATGGAGCAGCTGGGAAGTGACCTGTGGATCTGACCAACACTCAGCACTCAGAGAAGGATAAGAATGACATATAATAAAACTGCTGCTGGTAGCATCAGAATTGGAACTCTGTACTGGTTGCTGATGATTGGGATGGTGTGTTTATGGGAATGATCTAAGTACCGTGGTGTCAGTTCTTAACTATTTAGGTTGATTATGTCTCTAGTCCCAGTGTACACTTACTGTGGAGATCAAGGTTTATGGAGATTCAGCCTGTGCTCTAAGCCAGATATGTCTTTTATAAAAAGAAATAAACTCGCTATTTAGTTTATTATTTTAACAAGTCATTTAATAAATATTTTGTTTTAATCTGCAGCTAAAAATGGTTTTGGTTCTGGTGCGTGGGACCACAACTTGGAGGAGTTCCAGTCCAAGATTTGACCCAGAGCTGACTAACGGACAAGGGCCCCAGAGATTGAAGAATCTATATTTTACATATCTTGTTGAGCTGCGGGCAGTAGCTAAAGCCGTTCCTTACCTTTCTCGGGTAGGGTATATACTTCTACCATGTCATATTTTATTTTGCTATGATACTGCATCCTGTCTCGGAAGGTGAAATATTTTGGTCATATCAAGCGCCACGAGGGATTGGGAAAAATAATAGCAGAAGGCATGGTACCAAGAAGGAGAGGCAGGGGCCAACCAACAAGATAGGCACAGGTATATAAGTGGCTTCTTGAGTATGAAAGTGCATGAGACGGGAGAGCTGGCGAGAGAGAAGTTTCTTTCAGGTAGACTGTGATGAGAGCAACAGTTCTGCAAAGAACCTTCTACATAATGATGTTGATTGCAGTTTGGAGGAAAATAACAGTCAAGGACTCTGGTCATACCTTGGCGCATCGGGCATTCAGTGGTAGATCTATATTTTGTATAGACCAGTCAGCACTCAAGGAGGGGCGTGGTCAGAATGACAGTTACTTCCTTTACTTTCCACGGCACGTTATTTTGTACCCATTTTAGACTGGGTCAACCTGGAAGCCAAGGTCAGTTTAAAAAAAAAAATCCACCTCTTCTTCTCCTCCTTCCTCAAAAGGGTGTGTGGTGTATTGTGTGGTGGTTTTACAGCAAGGGTGTGATAATATGTGCATCAATCCACCACATCCAGTTTTGACTCTCCCCTGTTTAGTCACCTTTTATTACATACTTGGTTGTTGGGCGGCAGGGAATTGGTTTTACTACCTCCCGCATGGGGCCCCAGAACCCACACAGGGAAATGCTTGTGAAAGTGTTTCATGTGGTTTCCCCTTTGTTTGGATTGGTAGTTGTTTTTTGTGTGTGACTTCTTTAGTTATTTCTTTAGAATGAAGTCTCCATTTTTGTAATATGTTTATTATGTGCTTTTCACAGGAAAACTTCTATACTGGGGATCCAACAGAAGATGCTGACTTGAAGCAAGGTGTCCTCAGCCTTCTTGATGTCATTAAGTAAGTCATCATTAGAAGATTAAAGACTGCTTAATTTCTTCTGATTCTTTTAAGGGTGGTTGGCACATTGTGTTATGTTTTACAACTAGGCTGTGATATCTGCACCGTCTAAGCAAACTCCTAATTAGTTGCTCCTGAAGACAGGTTTTTATATAGAGCAGCGGGTCGGGTCCCTGACCCCCCCCCCCCCCCCCCACCTACCCCCAGAACACACACTTGAACATTTAGTTTCTGTACCTTCTCTGTCAGCGTTCTTAGCTTATTGGTTATGAGCTAGGTTTATAACTCTAAAATACCTTGTTCCGTTCAGATGCAGGCAGTTTAGCAACCGACCACATTGTGTTGATTCGACAGTGTAACATAGAATCTTTCTGAAAGCAAGGGCAAAATTCTGAATGTAAAAACTGCCTAGTAGAACCACACAGCCAGCAAAAGCTGGGGGCTGTTTTGTAGATATAAAACTAACCCAGCCTGCGCTGTATTAAAAGGGACCCTTTTTCACGACTTTTGGGTATATAGGGCTGGACCTATATTTTATAGACCAATGGAACAAGATGGGTGATGTGGTTAGCATCACGCCGGCCGCCTTTACTTCCCAGGACTACACCTGGTACCCACTCAAGGCTGGGCCGACCTGGGAACCAGTGTCATGTTTGTAAAAAGTCTGGCTCCACCAGGGAGCGAACCCATGACCTGCCGATCTGCAGGCAAGTGTCTAGCCGCTACATCATGGCGACTCCATGCTCCTTATTAGAAGTGCCAAAAATAGGCCAAGCTAAATAATGCTCCACTTATTTGTGTGTGCCTGCACACATCTTATATTCTGCCCTTTTGGCCTTACTGCTTATGTACATTAGTCCATTCATACATTATTTACCAGATAATAGTAAACACCATTTAAGTCTTAGTTACAAATACTGGAATGTGCTCTGATTATACCTACAGTTCTAAACAGTAGTAATACTATGTATAGTAATTGTAATAGATCTTAGGGAAATATGCTTATGCTTAGAGTACTATCCTTTGAAGGGGGCTTGTAGACTCTTCTGGGCCTGGAGGGGAAAAGTTGAGGTGAACTCTGCAGCATTCCCCATGGAGAGGGAACTTTGATAATAAAGGTGAAATATAAACTCGACATCATCCTCAGTCCAACAGATGCAAGCCCTTTTTCAGGGCATAAACCTGAAGGCCCGTGGACATATTGATTTAAAACTCACAAGTCTTCCACACTCAGAACCATTCCATTAGCTTAGATTTGTTTGGTTGTCTTTACTGCTCCCTCAGTAAGTTCCCTTCCACGGCAGCACTAATTTCATGGTGTTTTATGCTTAACTGCAGATTATAGAGAAAATATTCAGTGCTTTGTAAGTCTGACTGCTTCATGTTTATGACATCCATTTTTTTTTTATTCAGATCATTCCCCGACCATTTTGACGAGAGCCAGCTGTTTAAAGGCAACACTCAGGAAATGAAGCAGTTGAAAGTAAGTGTTGACCGTAAGCAGCAGTTTTAAGAATGCATACTTAAAACAGATCAGTTTAAGCTGGGACAAGGGGAGCCACACCCACATGCATGTACACACACACTTATAAACAACACAACATGACCTGTTTTCAACTTTTCCCTCCAGTAAAGTTTTTATAAGTGTTGTTTTTTTTTTTTTTAATGTGTCCAAAATAATAAATAATTTATCTGTTCCTTGTTTTATTTCAGCAACTTTCTTTTCATATCTTGTATCTCCTGAATATTTGTTTTTGATTTCACCCTTTACCCTTTTTTCCCCCAAATGAAAAACAACCATTTCTTCAGGAAACCCACATATTCATGGTCTTTGCTAGTTCATTGTCCAGATTTCTGGGCCATTTAGCATTCAGGACAAGCTCCTGTTACCTCCATCTCCCTTTTCATTAGCCAATGAGGAGTCTCCATACTATTGGTACACAATGTTATCTGGTTAACTACTCATTTTGC
Source organism: Candidula unifasciata (assembly GCA_905116865.2). NCBI lineage: Eukaryota > Metazoa > Mollusca > Gastropoda > Stylommatophora > Geomitridae > Candidula > Candidula unifasciata. Next base: position 129,243 of record CAJHNH020006445.1, on the reverse strand, counting down.
TTCCCCTGAGTCTTAAGTGGCACCCAGAGCCCACAAACACACCCTGCTGCAACATTCTCTTCAAGTATGGGTTACCATTACCTTCCATTTTACTTATATCACCCCACCCTCCAGCAAGAGGCAACCTCTGGCTTGTGCAGTTGAACCTCTTCTTCTTCTTCTTTCGTTCACTTGAAATTGATTATCTATATCTGCAATGTTGTCTCTCATATGAACTTCATTGTCTTTTGTAATTCACCCAGCAACCCATAAAGTTTGACTTTCACCGATGTTCCTCTTGGCCGAAAGTTTTGCCTTGATATGCTGTGCAGTTGAACCTCTTCTTCTTCTTCTTCTTTTGATTATCTATATCTGCAATGTTGTCTCTCATATGAACTTCACTGTCTTTTGTAATTCACTCAGCAACCCATAAAGTTTGACTTTCACCGATGTTCCTCTTGGCCAAAAGTTTTGCCTTGATATGCTGTGCAGTTAAACTGAACACTTAGTTCTGAAAACATATCTGCAAATATTGTCTCCTTAGTGAACCTTTTATCAGGATCCACACTAATGGAGGGTGAATATAATTCTTCATTTTTTGCAGGCAGAGTTTGTATCACATTTCCGCAACATTTCTCGCATCATGGATTGCGTCGGCTGTGATAAGTGCAAACTTTGGGGCAAATTGCAGGTAACTATGTTTACTAACTTTACCTGTTTAGGTAGTCATTTTGGATAGTCAAAGAAATGTAAATGAATTATGTCATGTGTTGGAAAGGTACCAGCTGCTTTTAAAAAACCTGAACAGGATATGGGGCTCTAGATTATGTAGTTAACTCTTTAGTTACCCATTTAGGTAGTAATTTTGATAATCAAAGAAATACATAGGAAAACATTATGACACTGGTTGGCAGGGCACAAGACATCAGCATCTTGTAAAAATCTGAATAGAATTTGCATTTCTAAATGATATGGTTTTAAAACCAGCTTACTTATGTTTAATTCTAATGTTATTGAAATGTTAACTTATGCCAGTGAAAGCTGTTGAACCACTAAAGACATGAAACAAAAGTAATGTGCATTAAAACACAAACACCTGAGGGACCTGATAAACATTAAATGGGATGAATTCAAGAAAGATGAAGAAATAAGAGAAATGGGGGACTACCATTGATATCAACAGCTGTAAGACAAAGGCAGTGGCGATCTATTGAGCAGATCCTAAGAAGTGAGCAGAAAATAACCAGTCAGGTATTGAAGTGAGAAACAAATGAATTGAGGAAACAAGGTCTTCTAATGAAAAGCCCTAAAACAGAAATTAATGAGACAGACTGAAGGTGTCGGACTGAATTCCATTCATGATATCAAAAGGAATGGAGGAATAGACTGCAAGCCCTGTGTACCATAAAATGGCACATGATGATGATGATGATTACTAACTAATGCGTATTTATGGTAAATTAAGGTAATGGTAGTAAATCAGGGCATATGAAGTTAAAGGTTACACAATAATTCTCAGAATACTATAGATCAAAAAGAAACAGAGGTTCTTTTCGCGGAAAGTGACCCAAACATTGTTGTATTTGGACTATTTTATGGTACAGGAAATTCCGATATTACACACATGACAATGTCCAGAAAAGCAAACAAAGGGATGGAAAACGTAAACAGGAGACAACTCAGAAAGCTTTTCGAATAAACAGTACACCGGGACACCCCTGTAACCTTGAGCAACATTGACCAGCCTGACCAAGGAGCGGTGAAAAGTGAATGATGAAATGATAACATCACACCCCTCTTGTCGTAAGACTAGCCTGAGAACTTGTAAATGAAAGGTCAGTACTATAGTGTTTGGGCCACTTAACGCGAACAGAAATTCCTGACATTCTACAAGGGGGCTATTCAACAAAGTTTACTCAGAGATCTTCATAGATCAGAGGCCCTGACATAGAAATACAACACAGCTGATACATCGGCAAGCCTATTCCTAAGCTTTTGCTGGCGGGATTCAACCTGTGGGCCGTCACTTGAAAAGCCTGGTTTTTCAAGATCTGAACATTAAAGAATATTGCTCAGTTGTCTCACAGATCCCTGGCCTGGACACTGCCTTGGTGATTCAGCATCGACCTGGGCTTGACAGTGGATCAAAAATAAAAGAAAAATTACTGACTTTCTACAATGGGGCTATTCAACCAAGTTTGCTCAGAAATCATTATGAGCCAGATTCCTGAGCCACAACATAGAAAGATCATTAATTTAACACAGTTTACACATTCGTAGGCCACTTCCTAAACCTTTGCAGGCCGGATTTGGTCCACAGACCGCTGTTTGAATAGACCAGTTCTACAAGATCTAAACATTAAAGAACATTGCTCTTTTGTATTACAGATCCTAGGAATGGGCACTGCCTTGAAGATTCTTTTCTCCGGGGACAGCATGGGCCCAGGCTCAACAGTGGACACCAGCAGCAAGGATTTCCAGCTGACCAGAACAGAGATTGTTGCTCTTTTCAATGCATTTGGCAGGTAATAATATCTATACTCCATCACTGTTTTCTAGCCACTATGTCATGTGCTAGAAAATACTCGTCAACTTTGAGTTTGCCTGTAGTGCTTAGATGTTGTTATAAAAGTAACAGTCAGCGTGCACAGGGGAGAATACGAGGCTTATCCTTGGAAGAGGAATTGATACTTGAGAACCGTTATATTATTGCAGGGCAGATCAGGTCCTTGGTTGGTCTAGGAAGAAAGATCCGACAGGGGGGACAGACATAGCACTGCTCTTCTGATCCACCAGCTTCTGCAGCAGGCTTTGTTCCAAATGTACTGGTGTTACTCTTCTTTTGGAGTTTAACAAAATAAGGCCGAGTGAGGGATCATGCTGCGTGGACAACACCTGATCTCTACCCTACTGCTCAGGCTTTGTTTACATGCAATGATGGCAACAGTAGTCCTGGAATCCCATGCTCTAACTGTTTAAGGCTTGTTGTAACAGGAGCAGGTCTTGCTAGTCACACTTGTGCCATGGGCTGTGAGTCCCGTGGCTCCCTCTAGCACATATTAACACTGTTGACTGGAAAGACAGAAAGGTTCTATCAACCAGAAGAGTATCATGAATAAGAAAAGGAAAGAGAAAGGGAGTCTTGAAGATCTGAATAGCGAGGGGAAATGGATCACATATACAGTTTTATTTCTCATAAACTGAAATAATTAAGCTATATTAGATAGTTTAGATACAACATTAATACATGTAATGAATCCTAAACCCCCACCCCTCCCTCTCCACACACAAAAAGTAACTATGAACAGCATGACAGTGGACACAGAATGGGCATGGAAGTTGACAACATGCTATGAAGAAAACAATGTTCTGCAAAACAACATGACAGTGGACACAGAATGGGCATGGAAGTTGACAACATGCTATGAAGAAAACAACGTTCTGCAAAACAACATGACAGTGGACACAGAATGGGGATGTAAGTTGACAGCATGCTATGAAGAAAACAACGTTCTGCAAAACAACATGACAGTGGACACAGAATGGGCATGGAAGTTGACAGCATGCTATGAAGAAAACAACGTTCTGCAAAACGGCATGACAGTGGACACAGAATGGGGATGTAAGTTGACAGCATGCTATGAAGAAAACAACGTTCTGCAAAACAACACATGACAGTGGACAAAGTTGACAGCATGCTATGAAGAAAACAACGTTCTGCAAAACAACATGACAGTGGACACAGAATGGGGATGTAAGTTGACAGCATGCTATGAAGAAAACAACGTTCTGCAAAACGGCATGACAGTGGACTGGAAGTGAACATGCTATGAAGAAAACAATGTTCTGCAAAACGGCATGACAGTGGACACAGGATGGGCATGGAAGTTGACAGCATGCTATGAAGAAAACAATGTTCTGCAAAACGGCATGACAGTGGACACAGGATGGGCATGGAAGTTGACAACATGCTATGAAGAAAACAATGTTCTGCAAAACGGCATGACAGTGGACACAGAATGGACATAGAAGTTGACAACTTGCTATGAAGAAAACAATGTTCTGCAAAACGGCATGACAGTGGACACAGAATGGGGGGGGGGGGGGGGGGGGTTGTGGGACAACTTGCTATGAAGAAAACAATGTTCTGCAAAAGACCTGTTACATGATGATGATGATGTATTGTATTTATTTAAATAAAATATCCAGTCTCATTTATTTTATTAATTTACAGGAGATTTGTAGTTACTGTTTGAATCTGAAAGTGTAGTTACTTTTGACCTGTGGATGGTAGGTATGTAGTCACCCTGTTAGTTAGCTGTGTATCCTTTACAGGACGTTACAGAACCAACCCCAGTATTTTTTGCTTTGGCTGTTGTGGTTTTTCTAGGCAAATTTTGCGTTCGCTAGTTTGCCTTTGAAAGTTTGCCTTTGCTTCCTAAACAGTCAGCTCTCGGTACCACTGTCAAAACTAATGCAAAAATAAAAAAAAAAACTGCCTGCAGCTGGGATCGAACACGGCACCCTGGCATTACGGAAGTGCGTTTTGCAATGCCTAAGAACACCCTGTATCATTCTGGTATTTAAATGTTCTCTTTCATGTTCAAACGACATTTTCCTGTTGTGCCATTATATGTCACATAGGGCTTGCAGTTTACTCTTCCATTCCATTCCATCTTGTACAATTGTTTTAGTATAATGGATAGAATCCAATACAGCACCTTTGGCCTCTCATCAATGTTTATCTTAGGGTTTGTTTTGGAAGGCCTCGATTATTTGTACCACGGTGCCACATTCCAAAAAATCTATCTTATAGTTTAACTTTGAGTCAACTAGTGTTCGTGTCTGGCCACTGCCTTCTACACAGTGGCTTTTATCAGAAACGGCCATATGTACACTGCGCACTACACACCAATTGGCTAGTTTGTTTTGCCTGAATGGTTTCCTGTCCTGTCAGTTTTTGTAGGATACATTTTTTATGTTGGGGGGTGGGGGGGGGGGGGGGGGGCTGGGGACTGGCCCCATGTTTACTCCTCTTCTTTTCTCATTGCGGCTTGCACCTAGCAATGGCAGATATTCATGTTTGTGTACTGTCAGCTATTTATAGCTGATTCTATTGATCATATCCAAATTACAGAACCATTTTTAATGTGACTTTTTTTTAAATAAACAAAAAATTTAACATTGAAACACTGTAAACACTTGGTATCCACTGTTATATAAACAATCTGTGCACACCATTTTAACGGGGACATAAAAACAACTAATAATTCCGGATATTTCCCGCAGATTATCCAGCAGCATCCGTGCCATTGAAACCTTCCGCAACCTGGCCAAAAAATCCGCCGACAGGTCGTTTAAATGAGGAGAATCTTCTCAAGTGATTGAGTGAATGTTGGAGTTACAGTACACGAGCCGCCAGTCATGATGTGTGAACTACTTATTGTGTGCCATGTCAGCAGTTCTCAAACAGCTTAGTGTAGCTAGAGGGTGGCGGGCTTAGTAGACCATGCAAGAATTATTATTATTTCTTGTTTTAAATATATAATAAAATACTTAACATTTTCATTACCTCATTTCTTTGAAATACATGCTGACGTCTGCCAAAAGGATTTTTTTTCAGGACCATGAAATAAAGTTCACTAGCCAAGCAGGGTACAAGCTAGGATCTGAATTTTGTTTCAAAATTTTTGTCATTTTGTGTGAGATGTTTTTGAAAAACAAAAATCATATTGTGAAAAGAAATACAGATTAGTTTTTTCTTTGGTCTTTTAAATTCTTTCCATTTGAGACTTATCAGCAGGGCATGATAGGAGCAATGTTCTTCAAAGAACCAGCACAGTGTGATCATATACAGGGCATGATAGGAGCAATGTTCTACAAAGAACCAGCACAGTGTGATGATATCCAGGGCATGATGGGAGCAATGTTCTACAAAGAACCAGCAGTGTGATCATATACAGGGCATGATAGGAGCAATGTTCTACAAAGAACCAGCACAGTGTGATCATATACAGGGCATGATGGGAGCAATGTTCTACAAAGAACCAGCACAGTGTGATCATATACAGGGCATGATAGGAGCAATGTTCTACAAAGAACCAGCACAGTGTGATCATATACAGGGCATGATGGGAGCAATGTTCTACAAAGAACCAGCACAGTGTGATGATATACAGGGCATGATGGGAGCAATGTTCTACAAAGAACCAGCAGTGTGATCATATACAGGGCATGATGGGAGCAATGTTCTTCAAAGAACCAGCAGTGTGATGATATAATGTGATAAATATTATATTGATGCAAAATGAATTAATCATTTTAAAAAAACCACAATTTCATATACTATGATTGGAAGATAGTTTGATAACCACTGTGTTTGCTGTATGTGTGTAAATATAATTTGTTGATATATAAATGATGTTTGCTGAAAAATTTACTCAAGTTGGTTTATATAATTGCTATCACAATGACTAGATCACTGAAGACTGTGTCTTGCAGAGAGTGTATACACTTGTGGATGTTTGTTTATTCACATAGTGGCATTTATGCTTTCGTTGCTCATTTGTGTGAGTGTTTATTCACATAGTGACCTGCTTAGATTTCTCATTCTCTGTTTGTGTGAGTGGTTATTCACATAGTGACCTGCTTAGATTTCTCATTCTCTATTTGTGTGTGTGTTTTATTTACATAGTGACCTGCTTAGATTTCTCATTCTCTATTTGTGTGTGTGTTTATTTACATAGTGACCTGCTTAGATTTCTCATTCTCGGTTTGTGTGAGTGGTTATTCACATAGTGACCTGCTTAGATTTCTCATTCTCTATTTGTGTGTGTGTTTTATTTACATAGTGACCTGCTTAGATTTCTCATTCTCTATTTGTGTGTGTGTTTATTTACATAGTGACCTGCTTAGATTTCTCATTCTCTATTTGTGTGTGTGTTTATTTACATAGTGACCTGCTTAGATTTCTCATTCTCGGTTTGTGTGAGTGGTTATTCACATAGTGACCTGCTTAGATTTCTCATTCTCTATTTGTGTGTGTGTTTTATTTACATAGTGACCTGCTTAGATTTCTCATTCTCTGTTTGTGTGTGTGTTTATTTACATAGTGACCTGCTTAGATTTCTCATTCTCTGTTTGTGTGAGTGGTTATTCACATAGTGACCTGCTTAGATTTCTCATTCTCTGTTTGTGTGTGTGTTTATTCACATAGTGACCTGCTTAGATTTCTCATTCTCTGTTTGTGTGAGTGGTTATTCACATAGTGACCTGCTTAGATTTCTCATTCTCGGTTTGTGTGTGTGTTTATTTACATAGTGACCTGCTTAGATGTCTCATTCTCTGTTTGTTTGAGTGTTTATTTACATAGTGACCTGCTTAGATTTCTCATATTGTGTTTGTGTGAGTGTTTATTTACATAGTGACCTGCTTAGATTTCTCATTCTCGGTTTGTGTGAGTGGTTATTTACATAGTGACCTGCTTAGATTTCTCATTCTCTGTTTGTGTGAGTGTTTATTTACATAGTGACCTGCTTAGATTTCTCATATTGTGTTTGTGTGAGTGTTTATTTACATAGTGACCTGCTTAGATTTCTCATATTGTGTTTGTGTGAGTGTTTATTTACATAGTGACCTGCTTAGATTTCTCATTCTCGGTTTGTGTGAGTGTTTATTTACATAGTGACCTGCTTAGATTTCTCATATTGTGTTTGTGAGTGTTTCTCATTCTCCCATTGTGTTACTGTTTGTTTATACAGTGACCTGCTTAGATTTCTCATTCTCGGTTTGTGTGAGTGTTTGTTCACAAATCATGACATTTATGCTCAGATTTGTTTTTCATGTTCTGTAATTGTTTATTCTCAAATTGTATATTCACAAATTGTCATCTCAGCTAAGATTTCTCATGCTGTTTAAAAAAAAAAATGTTTGCAATTGTTGGATGTGTCTGTATCAGATTTCTCTTGCCCATTTTGTGCAAGTGTTTATTCACATTGTGACATTTCTGCTGAGAAATTTCTTGTTCATTCACATAGTGACATTTCTGCTGAGAAATTTCTTGTTCATTCACATAGTGACATTTCTGCTGAGAAATTTCTTGTTCATCCACATAGTGACATTTCTGCTGAGAAATTTCTTGTTCATCCACATAGTGACATTTCTGCTGAGAAATTTCTTGTTCCTTCACATAGTGACATTTCTGCTTAGAAATTTCTTGTTCATTCACATAGTGACATTTCTGCTGAGAAATTTCTTGTTCATTCACATAGTGACATTTCTGCTGAGAAATTTCTTGTTCATTTACATAGTGACATTTCTGCTGAGAAATTTCTTGTTCATTCACATAGTGACATTTCTGCTGAGAAATTTCTTATTCATTCACATAGTGACATTTCTGCTGAGAAATTTCTTATTCATTCACATAGTGACATTTCTGCTGAGAAATTTCTTGTTCATTCACATAGTGACATTTCTGCTGAGAAATTTCTTATTCATTCACGTAGTGACATTTCTGCTGAGAAATTTCTTATTCATTCACATAGTGACATTTCTGCTGAGAAATTTCTTGTTCATTCACATAGTGACATTTTTGCTGAGAAATTTCTTATTCATTCACGTAGTGACATTTCTGCTGAGAAATTTCTTGTTCATTCACATAGTGACATTTCTGCTGAGAAATTTCTTGTTCATTCACATAGTGACATTTCTGCTTAGAAATTTCTTGTTCATTCACAAAGTGACATTTCTGCTGAGAAATTTCTTGTTCATTCACAAAGTGACATTTCTGCTCAGAATTGTCATGCTCTTTTATGTGGTTGTTTGTTTATTCACACACTGACATTTCTACTCAGAATTCTCATGTCACTGTAATTGTTTGTTTTTCAAGTAATGTTGTTTCTGGATCACTTTTCTCATGTGGCTAACTCTATAGAGAACTGCTTTATAACAGCTGGAGGAGAGTTCAGGTCAGAACAGGTTAAAGTATTTGAGTTTGAGATTGCATATTTTCCCAAATTTTATAAGTTTAAAATTTGCGGGTTTTATGTGTGATATGTGATTAAAATATTTTTTTCTTAATTTTGGGCTAAATAAATTGGGGTTGTTTTATGCATAAGGGTCTTATACATAGTTTGTCTATGGTTTCTGTTCTGTTTGGTATTTTTATGTTGTGGGCTCTGTGCTAAAGTAATCTAAAAACAGATATGATGCATTTTCAGGGCTATTTAACAATATGTCGAAGGCACTCTTGTGAATTCCTACACCAGAAAGGTCACAGTTAAGTATTACTTTTCACACAAGTGCACCATTTTTCAGAGATCTTAGTGTTCAAACAGAATTTTCTTGAAACACGGATTCAGCACTTGGGTGTCTTTAACATAGTGCCAGTGATATTATCTAGAACTTTTTAATCATCCTGGTTGTGTGTGTAGTATGATTAGATTTCATATTTAGATCTCACTTTTATCAGCAGGGTTACATTTAGAGTATGTATGTTTATAAGAAGAAAAAAAACAAAAATGTTAATTAATGGTCACTAACAGTCAGAATCTCGGTAAACTAAAATATTTGCTGTATCAAATTTTCAAGAAAACAAAGATGTAAAATGCTTTCTAAACCATGTCACCCCGGGAATGCTAACATCAAGGACCAAAAAAAAAAAAAACTTCAATTTTACACAAGCCACTAATAATTTTGTTAATCTAGATTTTAAAATATTTTTTTAAAATATATAAAGGTACAAAAAGGTGATAATCAGTAAACATAAACAGAGTAAAGCATTAAATTGAATACTTTCCCTAGGCCTTAAAAAATTGATATTTTTGACATCTGTCATTAAGGCTGCAGGAAATTTATAATGCCAGCTTGGCCTTAATTAAGGCATTTGGTTTACAAGGAAAACACCCTAAATGCTGTTTTGTGTGTGTTAGTAACTGTATTCATATCCAACAGCGTCACTCTAGACAAGTAAAAAAGTAACATTTACAGGGCGCTGGGCCTGACCAGAAGTGTCGGTTTTGTGGCTTCTCGGGGGCAGTAGGATTAAACTGGGAAGTAACTGTCTTGGATGTCATGAGTCATTGGAGATGTTATTGACCATGTTTTTGCCTTGTCTTGCCATATGTTGAACAAAATTGAGATTGTCACCGTTTGTTGTTTTCAAATACTTTGTCCTAAGTGTCATGAGAAGTTGTTTTTGTCTTTTAGCCGAGTCGTGTCTGTTGTTAGCTCATGTTTATTGGGGGTTTGTGTATAAATCTCTTCTTTATACCTTGGTAGCTTGCTAGCCTCAAAGCCAAGTCCTGTCAGCTGATCAGAGCTGTCTCGTACTGAACTACTTAATCTCATATGTATGTGCAAGAACCGAATGCAAATAATATTCCTGCAGAATATCTTATGTCGTCATTTCTTAGTCTTTATCAGCAGCATTTCATGTAGTTCTCTCTGACAGTGTTGTTTATTGTTGATAATTATCCAAAAATGATGAAAATAGAGGTGACGCTCTAAAGTTGATATCATGAAATTAATTTAATGAACTGTGACTTGAAAAGAGTGGAGAAGAGAGAGAAAAAAAACACACACACATATAATCCCATGACTCCCCCATGTGTTGACTGGCGTCCAGGATACTTCTCCTTTTTGTTGTGTTTTTCAATAAAGGCTTCCACTGCAATGTCTAATTATTTGTGTGTGTTTATTCTTCCTGTCCCCCTAGTTAAGTTTCTCAGTCAATGTTCATTGCATTAATTTCTTGATAATTGTGCAGATTTTTACCAGTAATTTGACAGATTGATCAAAGATATTTTCTTGTGTCTGTGCTGATGTGCATTCTTGTTGCTTCCTAAAATTCAGATGTATAGAATAAGCATGTAAATGAAAATGAGCAGTGTTACTGCTTTGAAAAACAGAATGAAATCCTTGGTAGGCTCTTGTTGTTGGCAGTCCATCAGAAGCGCTCTACACTTGAGCTTCTACACCGTTATCTTTCAATCTCGTTACACTTGTGTGCTTAAGCCAGAACGACACATTAACTTATGATCTTCTCCACCCCTTGTGTGTATACATCTAGTGGCCACCAACAGTTGTATACAGACTTCAACAGATCTCATCTAAACATGCGTTGAGTCAAGGACCACTTTTTCACACCCTTCGCCGTATTGAATATATAGTGCTAGACCTATGTTTGATAGACCAGTCAGCACTTGGTGGGCAATGAGGTCTACATGCCAGCTGCTTTAATTTCCTAGAACTTTACCTGGTACCCATTTTAGGCTGGGTCTACCTGGAGGTGAAGGTCAGTTTATTTATTTTTTTAAAAAAATCCATTTGGATTTGAACCCAAGACCTTCATTCTGAAAGTGATATGTCTAGCTTCCATGCCACCATGGTTCCCATCATTTTTTGGGCATTTGATGTTCTCTCAAAAGTTGCTTTTAAAATAAAAAATTAAAAACTAACTGCAGGGTGGGCTTTCAGAAAGAAATTAAAACTGGCATATACCAATAATTCTACTGGACACTGGCTAATGCTGCCCAAGCAGAAGTGACGCGTAATAAGTGTCTGAATTCTAAAGGCAATCACTTTTGAGCAGCTATTTTATTTATAAAAGTCAAAAGTGACTTTTTTTTTAATTCCTCATTATCGTTATACATTTAGTGTTATAATTTTTAGGCAGGTTTTTCTTTTGCTTAAGTATACATTTTTTTGGGGTGAATGCTTAAGCAAATACACACCATCGTATATTGTCTGCTAATAGAGACTAATCACCTGTGCATTAGCCAGGAGTTTACAGTTTTGGGCTGAAATAGTAGTATTTTTTGTCACTCTGGACATGTGTATGTCTATTTCTACGAGGGGGCTTGAAATGAAAACCTTAGAAATGCAAAGGACCTGCTAGATGATGATGATGATACTATTCACACAAAAAAAGGAAACAGCTACTGAAAAAAAAATGTATTTAGAGGAAAATTATTGCGTGTTCCAAGTACCATGTAACTTGACGACGATGATGAAACAACCAACCCTTCTACCCAGCAATCACACTCCCAAAGAATATATAAAATGCCAGTATTTTGTTACATTTTCATTTTAATTGCACGCAATTTATAACAAAGTATAAATGATATAAAGTTATAAAATGAAAGAACTATACTGTTCCCACACTTTTCACAAAATGTACAAACACACAACACCTGTCTTGTAAGGTTTTCCAACAATCACTTTTTTTAAATTACTCATTATCGTTATACATTTAGTGTTATAATTTTTAGGCAGGTTTTTCTTTTGCTTAAGTATACATTTTTTTGGGGTGAATGCTTAAGCAAATACACACCATCGTATATTGTCTGCTAATAGAGACTAATCACCTGTGCATTAGCCAGGAGTTTACAGTTTTGGGCTGAAATAGTAGTATTTTTTGTCACTCTGGACATGTGTATGTCTATTTCTACGAGGGGGCTTGAAATGAAAACCTTAGAAATGTATAGAAACTACAGTAAAAATGTCAACAGTGCCATCTTTGAACAGTCATTATGACATCACCACTGTCATAATCTGTAACAAGAAGTTTAATGCGTAACACTCTTGACATCCTTAACAACAATATTGATCTTGACATCCTTAACAACAATATTGACAGGTTATAAGACAATGGTTTGGTTATTTTAATTTCTGTTTCACTTTTACAGTTTTCAATTCATGCTCCCTTGTATGTGTCTGTCTAGTCACTGCCCTCGGTCTGTGTCTTGCAGTGATAGCAGTAGTGATGCATTTATTATTTCCCCTCTTTTCTGGATTGTACAAAATCTGTCTTCTGTATCCAGATTGGTATACATCTGGTCATGTTATGAGATGAAAAGGTCAGGAGAAAGATGCGAGTCCAGGAGGATTGAGGGTCTTAGGGACAGCGGAAGTGAATGCTGGATGTTCTAAAAGAGGTGCCACAGATTTATCACAAACACAAAACACGTATATTTGTGGGTGAACGAGATCAGCTGCACGGCTCAGCGTGGCACACAATGATAATATATGCTAAATGTGATTTTATTTTCCAGTCATAAATATATGTATATGGGCGAATTTATTTAAAATATGCTTGATAATATAACAGTGAACTGTTCCCTGCCAAAAGGCAGCATTTTTTTCTCTGAATGTGATGCTTAATTGTAGAAATAATATATATCTCTCTTTACTGATCACTGATAATCCATGAAATGTGAAGAATTGTTTTAATGATCTCGGCTGACTGACAATTTACCCCACCAGCTCATCACGCGGAGTGATGAACACCTGGTGACACAAAGTGCCACCATTCCGATGTGGATCACCCGGAGATAGGTCCAAGAAACCCCGTTCAACCCATAGGTTGGGTTAAATTAGGGCCCCCGGCAACAGCCAGGGTGGGAGAGCCTTTAAATAACAAAAAAATTGCGTCCCACATGGGGAGGGATGTAACTGTTATTAATGATATTATTGTTTTAATGCAGACCAGATAAAACTGGCTGTCTCCATTTTTGTGGACCTGGACAGATTAAAGTGTTGTTTCGTAGCTGTTCTTTCTGCCTGGGACTTACGAGATTCATATATGTATAGCCAGTCCCAGGTGATTGTTTATAAGAAAAACATTTAATTTCAACAACAAAAATCAACTGCAAATTCTAACTCGTACAGAACAAAGATATTGCACAATGTATAATTGATTCCTTTCCTTAAAACCCTAAAATATATAATATGTCTTTAACTTACTGCATTTGCTCAGAGTGTGCTAAAAAAAAGTTTCTTTTTTTATAGTTCAGTTGAATTGTTCTAATGAAACTGCTGTGTGTGTTTGTCTCAGTCAGTTTGTTTTTTCCTTAAATTCCCCCTGGCGGATTCCACTGTGTATTTAGCTTCTTTGAAAATCTTTTCTTTTTGTGTGTGTGATTTTTTTAAATAGAGGCTATCTTAAGCGTCTTCTGTGAAACCTGGGACTGGAAGATTTCAGATTCCATGAAGATGTCCCACCAAATGTATTGTTCTCAGTTTCAAGTTTAAAATCTGTTTGAAGCGAGAGGATCCATTATACTTCACCCAGTTTTATCCTGTGGGTTGGTGTTTTCTGGTTTTGTCACTGGGCATCTAGTCCCCTACTGAGAGTCTTGCACAAAGCATTAACTTCGTAGCTTAGGCATCTCCAAAATGTACCTTCATGAATCGAATGACACAGCCATGAACGAATCCACGATCTCCAGAGCACGGGGCAAAGGGATTGACCAAGTGAAGTAAAAAGCATAATTCACACTGTATGGTTTAGTGGATATATAGTTTTGAAAAAGTGGATACAAGTAAAGAACTCTTTTAATTGATTCATCTGGCATATGATGCACAATAAGTGGATCAGGTAGTCAGTTACTTTTACTTTCTATAACATTTCCTAGTAACCATTTAGACTCTCCCTCTCACACTCTCTCTCTCACTCATTCTCTCTCACTCATTCTCTCTCTCTCTCTCTCTCTCTCTCTCTCTCTGTCTCTCTCTCTCTCTCTCTCTCTCTCTCTCTCTCTCTCTCTCTCTCTCTCTCTCTCTCTCTCTCTCTCTCTCTCTCTCTTTATTTTCAGAATACAATCATTTTGCAGTTGTAATGTTGTTCAAGTATAATAAGTTCATCATTGAGATAATAAAAAGAGTGGAATCCATGGCAGACCACTGGGAACCAGTCGTCGAACCTCTTTTTGTAAAACTGTGATGGATAGGCGTTTTAACATTTATCATTATGATCTCTTCTATTAACAGTTTATCTGATCCTGATATATCCTGTAACATAATTGACATAAAGAATCTAATATTTTCATGATTACATGTTTATGTTGCTTTTTGTAGAGTTCATTTGAACTGTTATAATGATACTGCTGTGTGTATTTGTCTCAGTCAGTTTGGTTTTTATGTTTCTCTCTCTCTCTCTCTCTCTCTCTCTCTCTCTCTCTCTCTCTCTCTGACTTTAAATAATGTGTGTATGTCTGTCTCTACAGTCATACTTCACAAAAGTGGAGAGAGAGAAAGAGAGAGCTTGCCTCATAATTCTAACAGGCTTAGCTGAAACATATTGTTACTCCTGGGATGATGTGGGGAGGAAAAGATGGAGAAGGGAGCAGGAGGCAAGAGACAGCCAGTTTGGATGGGCTATGTTGAATTTTGACTTTGTTAGGTCTTCACGAAGAAAATCTCTGCACCAACCTCACCGATAGATTAGAGTCCTTTTTCATGAGATAAATGGTCCAAACTGTGTTCAGGCTTCCTGAAAATTCATTGAATATAATTTTAAAAAAAAGGTATAGTTGGGAGATGTGAACCAGCATCATTGCACACGGTTATAAACCATAAGTGCTCTGCCACCAGTATGGACAGCTGATAAGAAACTGTCCGCCTGTGTCGCCATTCGCACGTAACTTCATAGCTACAGCGACGTTCCTCCATTTACCCCAGAGTGTTAACTCTGGTACCCATTGTCTAGAGGGTAGGTAAAGCCTGGGATCCACCCGGTTTGGAACACCGGCCATGGGCTGCAGCGTGTCGCAGCTAGAATAGAAAGTAGTCTCCTATCGACTCCCTAACGAGCCCCATTGAATATAATGCACTTATTATTTTTTTCGGTCTATAGAAAGCAAAGTCTGACTTCAGCAAATTATGTGCAGCCCTCTAGGGCTGAAAAAGCTCGGTAGTGGCATAAACTTGGAAGTCCACGGTAGATTATAATAAATGGGATGCTTTTATCATCACTATCATTATGTGCCATGTATACATCCAGTCCAGCAACTTGGGCATCTCATCAACATTCTTTCCTGGATTTCTCATGAAACTCCTTACCTATTTCAGTGCCTGTTTAATAATTTTCTGCCCACTCCCCAGGTTGTGCACCCAACCAACATATTGCTGTATTCTTTGTGTTATAACTGTTTATACCAGTGGTTGTTCAGTATGATTTATTCACCTTTCTCTTTCTTTGCCTCTCTTAATAATTTGTTATGTTTATGTTTATTGTTTACTCCCTCAATATATAGTTAATTGTTTGGAGGGAAAAGGGAAATGTAGAGAACACAGTTTTGTTTAAAAAAAAATCTATTATAACCTGCGTGAAATTATTCTTTTTAAGTATTTTGTGTGGGATTGACCCAGGTCATGACCCAGTTTTTTTTTAAAGTGTTACTGGGGAGATAGGGTTAAAGATCACCAAGGTTGAAAGGGTTATCTCCATTGCAACAAGTTTTATTTGACAAGTCTCTCTTTGCACTGTGGCGCAGCCTGCCAAGAGCAGTGCACAAAGTACAAACTCTGTAGCTCCACTGACAACCATCAAAGATCTCAACAACAACAAAAGTTGTCCGTAACCAAATGATAATATCTAAAAACGAGCTGCTGACCTTTGAGCTTAAAGTCAATGACTTAACCTAATGGCTGCAAACTGCCTTGCATTTTTTCTCTGCCTCATATGAAATTTTGCATTCCATTGACGTCAGTTGCAGAAATGAATAAAAGCTTTGTCTACCATCATCATGTGTTTAATGTTTTTGAATAACAGTTGACGAATCATCCTCATTGCAAAATGAACCATTCAGTCTGTAAGTGTTTGGATCCCCTTTTCAGTAAATCCCAGGTTGATGACACCAGTTTTATGTTGGATTATCCGTCTTCTGTTGTCTGTAACTCATGCGCCCTGCAAAGTACCCTGACCTATCAGCTTGCTCATTTTCTTCTACACCCGCATGCCCTGGCACACAAAATAAGATTGATCTTGGTCAGCAGTGACCACCTCAGAAACACCAATCACTGTCTTCAGGTCCGGCCCATCTCTAACTTCCATGAGCATACTCATTGAGTCACTGAGAAAGCATGCCCTGGCACACAAAAAAATAAGACTGATCTTGGTCAGCAGTGACCACCTCAGAAACACCAATCACTGTCTTCAGGTCCCGCCCATCTCTATCTTCCATGAGCATACTCATTGAGTCACTGAGAAAGCATGCCCAAATGAAGGTCTGTTCTACTACCAGGACACTGCTTTAGTTACAGCCATTACCTTCATAGTCAGACTCTCGTACAGTGATTTGCAATTAGAGGACCTTTTTCCAGGCCTTTGGGGTGTACTGGCATATAGTATAGACCAATCGGCACTCGGTGGGTGATGTATCAACAACATGCCAACCACCTTTACTTCCCAGGACTTTACCTGGGACCCATTAAAGGTTGGGTTAACCTGGCAGCCAAGGTTACTTTGGGAAGGGGGAAAAAAAGGCTCCATTCGGATTTGAACCTACAACCTTTGGGTCCATAAGTGAGTGTCTAGCCGCTATATCATGTCCTAAATCCCTTCCCCAGCTAATAATGAGGGTACTGCTGGGGCGACCATTTATTAACCCTCACATAATGCTTCAGGTCAAAATGGACGCTAGGCACGGCCACTTTTGTTTTTGTTTTTTTGTAGCCATGGCAAATGTTTTTTTCCCCCAGGCGGTGGCCGTCAAATTTTTGCTCCATTTGTAGACTGGAAAGATATAGTTTCGTCGCCCAGCTTCTGAGTTGACTGCATGGTGTGACACTGTGAGCTACGAGTGTTTTTTGTTGGCACAGGAGCGGAGCAACAATGGGGTGACCCGTTTGCTATGATGCTGAAACTAGGATTACCAGATTATCATGGTGGCTTCCAGACTACTTGTATTCAAGGCAAAATCACCTGAAACTTTTTTTAAATTTTTGAATGAGAGAATAATCTGGACAATATTTTGTCATGGCTCTGAGGGTTTCCTCATGATCTAAAACTGTTGGAGATCAGCAGATGTGGAGCAGCATGATCACCCATAAAAAGTAAAAGTAAAGGTCCCTTTTCCACGCTTTTAGGCATATAGGGCTAGACCTATATTTTTATAGACCAGTCAGCACAAGATGGGTGATGTGGTCAGCATCACGCAGGCCACGTTTACTTCCCTGGACTGCACCCGGTACCCACTCAAGGCTGGGTCAACCTGGGAGTCAAGGTCATTTTTGAAAAAAGTCCGGTTCTGCCAGGGAGTAAACCCACAACTTTCTAATCTGCACATGAGCATTTAGCTGCTATGCAACGGCGACTCCCATGATCACCCATGCCAGACAGCAAATTACTTGATAATAAAATATTCATGAAGCGATTTCATCATGGCTCAGACAAAATATCAGAACATGAAATCATACATTCTTCTCTTTGGCATTAACCTGTTGGTGCTTTATACATCACACAGATTTAGCAGTTTATTCTTTCCTTCCATTATATAACTACCTGAGCATTTATTCCCAAATGTTGAATGTTGAATTGACATCACAGCACTTGGGACACCCCCATAAGAGCTTCGTCCCCATCTTCAGCAACAAGCGAAGAGTTAAAATTCAGATGGTACCAGTAACTGTCTGATTGTATATCCATCTCGCTATTCTCCTGAGTGTCGAGCGTCGGCCAGATCCCTTTGTAACTCTTTGCAGTACAACTCTCCTCAGACCGTAATGAGCTATCTGTTCCTCGGCACTGTTCACTTGCTCCCAATGGGCTCTCACAACATCCAGCTTGTCACACATCAGTTCATCACCAAATGAAGCAGAACCAGCAAGTCTATCTGCCTGCTCATTTCCCAACACACCGGCATAACTCCTACACCCTGGCCTCTCTTATTTTAATATTTATTTTGAAGGTTCTTATTTTCTAAATCTATACTACTCACTATACTATATCTATACTATTATATTTTGGTCATGTCAAGCGCCACGACGGATTAGAAAAAATTATAGCAGAAGGCATGGTACCAGGAAGGAGTGGCAGAGGCCGACCAACACGAAGATGGGCACAGGATATAAGTGACTCCTTGAGTGTGAAAGTTCATGAGGCAGGAGAACTGGCAAGAGACCGAGTTTCTTTCAGGCAGACTGTGATGAGAGCGACGTTCTGCAAAGGACCTGCAACATGATGATGATGATACTATTCACACAAAAAAAGGAAACAGCTACTGAAAAAAAAAATGTATTTAGAGGAAAATTATTGCGTGTTCCAAGTACCATGTAACTTAACGACGATGATGAAACAACCAACCGTTCTACCCAGCAATCACACTCCCAAAGAATATATAAAACGCCAGTATTTTGTTACATTTTCATTTTAATTGCACGCAATTTATAACAAAGTATAAATGATATAAAGTTATAAAATGAAAGAACTATACTGTTCCCACACTTTTCACAAAATGTACAAACACACAACACCTGTCTTGTAAGGTTTTCCAACAATCACAAAAATCACTGACTGATTGCATACAGTGTTTTACACCAAGACAGAAGATGGCTGACGGTATGGCACAGAAAAACAACTATCAGAAATGATAGACAGTACACGAGAGAGAAGGTTGGGGACAGACATTATTTCCAATGGCACTTGGCACAGGGTTGAGTTCAGTTCAGTCAAGAATTAGTATCACAGCGCTCGGGGCATTCTCATATGCACTCTGTCCCCATTTTCAGCAGCCAGCATAGAGTACTAATACTAATGGTACTGTTTGTAATCTTGTTATGTGTCTGTCTTGTCTTTCCTCTGAGTGTAGTGAGCCAGCCAGACCCTCTGGTCACACCCAGGTGCATTATTCTCTCCAGGCCATAATAATCTGGTTTCAGGCCATAATAATCTGGTATCTCTTCTGACTTCGTTATTTGTTCCCAAAGGACACTGACCACATCTACCTTGTCATGTTTCAATTCACCACCCACTGGTGCAGATCCAGCCAATCTGTCTGCCTGTTCGTTACCCATCATGCCGGCAGCACCTGAAGAACAAAAAAAAATCAAAACTATGCTCACTACCCATGATCTTCAAAGTGAAGCTTGCCACTCTGCTCGAAGCAAACCTGTCTTCACCTGTGCCAACATGCTTTTAGAGTCTGTTACAATTAAGACATGTGGATGCATCATGTTCTCTAGCCACCCGAACGCTGCAGTGACAGCCTCCACCTCCATTCTCATGCTAGATGTTGTGGTGTCATATGCTAGGCTGTCCTGCACTAAAGATTTTCCACTGGCTTTCACTACAAACTCCCAGGCACTTCCGTCAAGTGGCACAGATTATAAGAAGTGTTTTACAACAAATGGTGAGAGTTAGGAATTAAGAACTGACATCATAGCACCTAGAGTATTCCCATAAGCGGTCGGTGCCTATCTTCAGCAGCAAGTGCAGAGTTCCAATTCTGATGGTACCAGTAACTGTATGTCCATCTCGCCCCTTTCCTGAGTGTTGAGCGTCAGCCAGATCCGTTTACCACCCCTCCCTTGTTCATTCGCTGTAACATTCTCTTCTAAATGTTGTCAGATCAAAAGTTCAAACTGTATTTTTACTTTGCTGCCGCCATATGTGGTGGCATGTATGTATCATAGTATGGCACAGCTTTAGTTCTGACATAGATATGGGTGTTTTAAGGTGACAAATCTCCTTGCAGGTTCCCACTACTGAGGGCTGGCAGGAAGAGACTCAATGCCTCCTAACAAATACTTCATAAAAGGTGACTAACTGGAATTTTGCTGAAATCAGATGTTACAGCTTAGCTCTAAACCACAACACAACTGCCCTTTTAAGGACGAATGCAGAACAAAAAGAAGATGACAAATAAAAGGGATAGTGTTCAGCACTGTAAATACCAAATTTCCAGGGATCAATTATTTTTAACCCCCAAAAAATAATTTTAAATTGAGGACACAGAACACGTTATTTCAAGAAAGCCCTACAGCCCATCTCCTCATATCCTATAAAATTAGGAGTACAATTAGGGGAAAAAAACTGTTTAAAAAAAAAAAAAAAAAGCCTTTATCTAAATACTAAAATGTGTGCAATGTTGCTGAAAAACATCATACATTCAAATAGATGGGTGCATGTCCAAGGATTATGTTTAATAAGAGACCTACATATATAATGACTATCATCAATCATAAAACTCAAGTGGGTTCTATGACACTGTGTGCACAAACAACTTACAATAAAATAGCTATAATTACATACCCTTTTAGTGCTGATTTTCTTACAATTAAAGAACTGCCATCAATAATACAACCACATGCAAGCCATGTAAATAAAATTACTCTCAGGGCTATTCAACTGGCGGCCAACACGCGAAATTTGGCCCGCAAAGGCCTAGCATGTGGCCAGTGAGGATAATTGCCAGTTGTACTGTATTAATGATCTTTCTATGCTTGGGCTCTGGTTTTTGACCCATGACGATCCTCATTTTCATTATTTTGGCTTGTGAGCAATCTTAGCTGAACATCTCTGCTACAACAGTAGTGCAGTTAAACGTTAACTTGAACATTTACACATAAACTGCAATAAAATAATTCATTTTACTTTTTACTTTGCAAAAGGAATTATTATTATGTCAGTCTTCCAGCAGTCTTTATAATCACCAAAATATACAATACATAAAAAATGTAGCTTCATGCAAATGTTATTTAGTAAATTATATACTATCTACATTAGTTAAACATAAGATACTGTTATCAGCATTACTTCATGTGAATCCATTTTTTTTTTTATGCAGAGTTTTAAGCAAGTATAAAATACACTTTATTAAAAATACAAAATAATCTATGTATTTTTTCTATTAGACATGCATTAATTTTAGGATCAATACAGGCTTTAATCAAAAACTAACAATGAAATTAAGACAACTTTATTTTCAACCTCTAAAATAAAGGTGTATATGGACAGCTAGAAGACAAGCTCATATTTATCCACATCACTGATATAGCAGATAGAAGAAGTTAAATGTAGGTCAGCCCAAGCAAAATTTGCAGCATTTTACAGGACAAAAAATGTTTTATATAATATATATTTGTTTGTCACCTGAGCTGAGAAAGCTTTTAAGAGCTACATAGAGTCAATAAAGACTGCTTGCTTTAGCTGTCATATACAGGTCTGGGCACAGTTTTGTTTTGTTTTACCTCCAGAGAAACAATTCTTTCTTTGATCCAGAGCAAGAAACTGTTTCTAGGCCCGAAGAGTGTTTCAGTGAGCCAAGAGCCAAGATATTATAGTAAAGTAGGTTAGTACAGTGATTCCCAAACTATGCCCCAGGGGGCCGCGACTTCTTCACAGGAGAGCTGCAAAACATTCGAAGATACACAAGTTTAATTTTTTTTAAATCTCTTGCATACGAACAGAAATACTTTTACTTAGGTTAGGGCGCGTAGAAAATTTTTTAGTGAAAAAAGGTTCAGTGACTAAGAAAAGTTAGGAAAACACTGGGTTAGTATATTGGGAACATGTTGACTGAACTGCATACAAGAGGCAACATGGTCAGTAACACACCAAACCATTTCTATTTTCCCACAAAAACTTTGGCAGCCATGAGACTGACATTAACTTCAACAAGAAAAGATCAAATTAAAAATGCCCACACCAGAAAAAAGAAGATTAGGACTGAAAACAGTCATATAATTTTATTAAAGAGCTATAGATAAGATGGCTAGGCCATTTTGACAAGAATGCCATGGTACCAGCTGCCACTTAGAGCCATACTGTAGAAAACACAATGAACATAGGGCAAGAGGAAGACCAGCAAAAACATGGAAAGATGGTATCAAGAACAGGTTTAAAAAAATGAAGAAATAACTACTTATACAACTCATCAGAAAGAGCACACCAAAGAACCTTACATCTCCCTTCAACACTCTGATGAGGTAACTGGAGAAACAGAAGAAGAAGAAGAAGAAGAAGAAGAAGAAGAAGAAGAAGAAGAAGAAGAAGAAGAAGAAGAAGAAGAAGAAGAAGAAGAAGAAGAAGAAGAAGAAGAAGAAGAAGAAGAAGAAGAAGAAGAAGAAGAAGACTGACATGACATTTACATTAAAACAAAAACAAACAGACTGATTATGAGAGAAGCTGGAGATAAAAGATGACAACTAATGTTAAATGTTGAATAAGAACTGATATCATAGCACTCTGGACACTCCCATATGTGCTCTGTCCTTACCTTCAACAGTAGACAAAGAGTTCCAATTCTGATGGCACCAGCAACTGTCTGTACATCTGTCTCGCCTTTCCTTTGAGTTGTGAGCGACAGCCAGATCCCCTGGTAACTTCCTGCAGTGCCAATCTCCTCAGATCGAAATGATTATTTGTGCCTCTGCACTGTTTTTGCGTTCATAACAGTCCCTCACAACATCTCTATCTGTCTGCTCTTTTCTCAACACACCAGCATAACTTGAGAAATTATTCAAAGGACACTAACTACTCTGGGACCTCCGAAAAAGCTGACAGCTAAGAAAATGAAAAGTCAAACAGTTTGGTCATACTAAATAACAGAACTTCATGAATGCCATACTGCAAAGGGCAGTGGAAGATGGTAAGTGAGCAAAAGCAATAAATGTGAGCAAACAACATCAACAAACTACCTTGCATTGAAGATAGTTTGTGATAATTAAACAACAGAAAGTTTCTTTGTCAACACAGGAGTCAGACAGGGATGCATACTATCCCCCTTTTTGTTCAATTTGGCCATTGACTGGCTGATGAAGGAAGTTACACGAGATAGAAAAAGAGGCATCAGGTGGTCACTCAGCTCTGTTTTAGAGGATTTGGACTATGCAGATGACATCAGCCTTATATCAGGCCATCATGGGGATGCTCAGGAAAAGACTGAAAGACTTTCAACAACAGCCCTTAAGATAGGACTCAAACACCAGTAAAACTAAAGTAATGAGAAATAATTACAAAACAGAAAATCCAATTATCTTAAATGATGAAGCAATAGAAGAAGTTGCAGAATTTAATACCTCGGAAGTAAAGTTACTTCAGATGCAGATTCTGAAAAGGATGTAACATCAAGAATAAACAAAGAAATCAAGCATTTGCCATGCTTAGCAATATATGGAAGTCAAAGGGATTTAGTTTGAAGACAAAAACTCAGAATATACAAGAGCAATACTTTTAGGAATACAATTATATAACAGTGAATGTTGGAAAATGACAGCGGGAATTACAGCAGATGGGAAAAGAAGTCGTGGACAACCTAAGGAAACCTGGAGAAGGACAACAGAACAGGAAATGAAGGAATATAAACTGACATGGTATACCATGGGCAGAAGACCGGCAGCAATGGAGATCACTTGTGAATGCCTGATGTGTCAACAGTGACATGAAGAGGATATAGAAACAACATCAACAGATGGACAACCACCAGTCGGTCAGGGTATACAACTAAAACAAGGCACAGTAAGTGTTGCAGATAAAATGCAACCAGTCTTTATTATGAAGATGGCACTTGACTGATTGATAAATTCACTACAAACCTGGTCAACCCTAGAGTAGACACCATCACTATCATCATCGTCCTGTTGTGCCATTCATATATCACAGCTGAGCTGAGTTAAGATCAGACATGAAATCAATCCACTTGTTTCCTAATTCAAAGTCTATTTCATGATCTTCGTTTCTGGTTTAGATGACCATTAAAGTACTAATCACAAAATATTCAACTAAAAAAAAAACACTAGTGCCGATCCACCATTTTACAAATAGCAAATTCACACTTCACTATCTTATGCACGTGAGATTAATCATGATCAGCAGTCAGAGTCACATTGAAGAAATGACCAAACTAGATGGGTTAGCAAAGGTTAAAGGTTAAAGTCGAGAGAATCCAATATGGCTAGCCACCTGCCGAGAGTGCAGCACAGAGCATGAACTCTGTAGCTCTGGCGATGATCCCCAGGGATATCCATAAAACTGCAAGGTGCAGCCGTGAAATGACCCCACTACCTTCAGAGAGGCAAACGGCTTGACCACTTCATCTATTGTAACATTATGAAATATATTCTACAGAGTCCATGCTTTGTTGACACTTTTGGCAGGCCGACAGCCATTCTGCACAGACAGACCAAGCTAAATGAGATAACCTGCTGCCATGAGGTCAATCCTCTCGATTGATCACTAAATAACTAATGAAATATGACAAATCTACACAATTTAGGAAATACTGTATTTTTCAGTGTATAAGACAATCTGGTTTCAAAATTTTTTTTTTTTTTTTGCAGATCAGAATGTGTTTAAAATATTTATATCTTAATTCTGGGCTAAAATAATAGGGGTCCTCTGATACGTTAGTGACAGTAACAGGCAAAACAGTCTTAGCATCTTTCTTGTGCAGAAATATTGTTACAGATGATAATGGAATGTTACAAGCATGAAACTACCTCCCATATTTATGACATACATAGATCAGTAACATTTGATGCTTCAGTCAGAATTACTTATTTTGTGAGAAATCAATTTTCTAATAATTTATTAAACATAAACAAACCACAAATACATTCAAGGATCTGGCCAAGTGGTTGAACCATCTGCCTCATGTTCTGAAGGTCATAAGTTCATTTCACGGAGGCGGCGTTCAGTTTACAAGTGCAGTTTTTAATGGAATCCCCTGGGGGTCGTCACTATAGCTACAGAGTTCATCTTATATGTGACGCTGACCGCAGGTAGCTGGCCGTTCAGCGAACAGAGGCTGAGCCATATTGGATTAAAACTCAGTGCAATGAAGTCAAATATCATGACTTTAATTATCAACTTTTAACACAAATTGTATAGGATACCACCCACCCGCCCGCCCGCCCGCCCGCCCGCTCCGCCCGCCCGCCCGCCAGATATGGTGGCAGCCCGAACCCGCCCGCCTTCAACAGTTTCTTCCAGCTGATCTTGCAGGATCGTTCCGGCAGGCTACATTTCTTCTCTCCAACTGGCAAGGTCTAGGCAATCCTGTCAGACATACTTTGGAATCTGCTTTGATGGACCACAATCACATGTACCAGAATCAGCCAGACCCATTAACTCATTCAATATCTAGCAACTCAAAATGAATCCTTTTCTCTCTGCTTATCTTCCCCTCTTCCGTGTTCACCATCTGTAAGCTTTGTGCCAGGGCTTGAGTTTTGCATGCACATCCGTTTTACTGTCTTTTTTGTGTGCAGCTGACTGTTCCTTGCCGCTCCAGCAGATGCACTCCAACTTGGAAGGAAGTGCCGAATCAGTCGACTCCTATGACATGCTTATTCGAGTGGCAGTGGGTCTACTCTTGTTTTTTCCGAAATGGGGTCCCGGAACCCACAGAGGGAGTTGCTTTCAATAGACACAATATAACTGTTTAAACTCCTTGTAACTCATTCAAAGAATGGCTGGCTAACAAGAATTCTGGACTTCAGGTGGAAGACCCGTGTTCAAATCGTCTGTAAGGTTATGGGATTTTTTTCCTGTTTGGGCAAAAATAAAATACTAATTTGCAGTTTGTGGCGAGAACACTAGCCATGTCGCCCTAAATCCTCAGACTCAAAGACCACTCTGTCTACAAGGCAAAAGCGGAACATACAGGCAGTATTGACAATATGACAGTTTATGACCCATTCAGCAGATACACTGACTAACTCTGCACCATTTATAACTCCTTCGGTGCTAATATTTCAACATCACAATTAATTACCGAAAGTACCAGTTTGAGACAAAAGTCAAAATAACTTCTGCTTGGACTGAACAAGTTAAACATAGGGGGTCTCCACAGTAAAGCCATTTGTTGAATGTTGAATGCTGAATTCGGCATCAACATCACAGCACTCGGGACACCTCCCATTGGGCTCCATCCCCATCTTCAGCACCAAGCGAAGAGTTAAAATTCTGATGGTACCAGTAACTGTCTGACAGCCATTTGTATCATGCACTGAAGGTCGTGGGTTCATTTCATGGCTGCATAGTTCAGTCCATGAGTGCTTTTTTTTCATGGAGATCCAAAGGGGCCGTCATTAGAGCTACGGGGTTTATAGTCTGTGCAATGCTCTCTGCAGGCAGCTAGCTGTTTTGCAAATACAGACAGAGCCAAACCTAATGCAATAAAATCAATTCCTAATACTTTTACTTTCAACTCTAAGTTAAACACACAGCTAAATCACATAAATAAAATTCACACAAAAAAGAAGACATAAATATCACAGGAACACTGCAGGCAATAGCATAATAACATTATCTCTTAAACAACAAAACACTGCCATATCAATGTCATTACTTCAGTAATGGAAGATAAACTAAGTGTTTGTAAATCTCCAAATCTATGTACAAATATCATGGGAGAGAAACAATACTGTCATCACCGATACAACATGTGGAAGTGAAAACAACAATTATAAAAAAGCTTAGGGTTACTTTTACACACTAAATTTGTCTTTTAAAAATAAAATAAGAAAGAATGTTATTTTTACACTGTCCTGGCATTATGGAAATAAGATTAAGATCATAAGTTTTGGGACCAAATTGTACTGGCTAAGTTGGCGTCTTTGTATCCTTAAAGATGAGTGATAGGGTCAGTATCACTCAGTCTGCATACAGTCTCAGAAAAAGAATGCAGTACACAAACATATGCTAATAAATAAGAAAAATTAAATGAGGAATTAGAATATTTTATTGGTGATATTCACTGCATCCAATTTAGTCCTCTACCAAATAAATTTATATTTTAACTATTAAACAGGATATGCTGTTCATATAACTTTATACATTACAAAGCTGAATGGAAGTGGCCAAATAGAGTATCACTGAATTGATTTATTCTGTATTAAGCCACCCATTATGATGAGAGCGTGATGAGAGTGACGTTTTGCAAAGGACCTGCTACATGATGATGATGATGATGATTCTTAGATTGAGAATACTTTACTTCAACACAGTACTACTCTTTGTCTCCTCAAATTCTCTGAGAGGTTTCTATTTGTGGGAGAAATAAGAAATTACCAAATGCCCCCACCCCCTTCACACCAGCCTACACACATGTCAAAAAAGGTGAGTAATTAAGGGTTTCCTGCAATTGGATGTGTTGGCCTGAATATAACACAGATTTCACTGCCTAGCTGTAAACCACAACACAATGTGCCAACCACCCTTTCAGGGGCAAATGAAGAAGAAAGTCCCCTCAAAACATCAAGTTAAAACAAAGTGCAAAGGGATTTATCAAGCTGAATCAAAGTGCAAGGATGCATGCCATGGTTATATAGAGTTCCAAGTGTGGGTTTATTAACATCTTACACAAACAAGGAAAATGGCTGAACATGAAATTCATTAGGACTATTCTTGATCAGGTTCACATTTTTTAAATACATAAAAAAACAGTGGAAGACAAAATGAAATACTGATCACAGCTCGATCACAGCAATTCAAATGGAAAATGCACACTGGAATTATTACAGAACAATTATGGTAGGTGACAGTACAATTCATTTTGTTTAAAGCAGTTACTGTATCGATTCATACAAAACTATTTTCATAGAAAAGGTGTTTTTTTTTTTTTAAAGTTAACTATTTAAATTTGAAAAAATAATTTAAAATGATAATTTTCAGTCACTATTTGTTTATGGCTTTGAAATAATAAAAATAAAGAAAGTTTGACTTTAAGAATATTTAAATTAGTATAAAAGTAAAGTAATATTATTTCACAGGATTAACAAAGTGGAAATTATTGACTGTGCAAGAGAAATTAGTAAATAAAACAGTTCCTTAACCAGCTGAAGTAAACTTAACTCACTATCAAAATGTTAACTTATATGACTGGAAATATTTCCAAAATTACTGAAAATGATGGAAGGATACAACATGAACATCTTTTGGTAGCTAAATTTTTACGATTTCTAAGCTGAAAGACCTTTCATAAACTAATCTGAATGCTGTGTAAACAGAAAGAACTTCTGTGAACTAATTTGAATGCTGTGTAAGCAGAAAGAACTTCTGTGAACTAATTTGAATGCTGTGTAAGCAGAAACAACTTCTGTGAACTAATTTGAATGCTGTGTAAGCAGAAAGAACTTATGTGAACTAATGTAAATGCTGTGTAAGTAGTGTAAACTAATTTTAATGCTGTGCCAACATAAAGACTTTTTGAGAGCTAAAATTAATGTTGTTAAACAGAAAGACCTTTCATAAGCTAAGCAGAAAGTTTTCTAAAGAGAAAGACCTATCCTAATGATCTGAATGTTATTTAAACAAAAAAGAACTGTCAACAGTTAATTATAACATTTGCCAAACCAGAAACCTTTCATTGTGATCTGAATGTTATCTAAACAAATATTTTTTTTTATAACGATCTTAATGTTATCTAAACAGAAAAGATCTTCCATGATGATCAGAATGTTATCTAAACAAAAAAGATCTTCCATGATGATCTAAATGTTATCTAAACAGAAAGACCCTTCATGATGATCTGAATGTTATCTAAACAGAAAGACCTTTCATGAACTAATCTGAATGCTGTGTAAGCAGAAAGAACCTCCATGATGATTTGAATGTTATCTAAACAGAAAAGATCTTTCATAAAAATCTAAATTTTATCTAAACAGAAAGCTCTTCCATGATGATTTGAATGTTATCTAAACAGAAAGATCTTTCATGATGATCTGAATGTTAACTAAACAGAAAAGATCTTCAAGGATGATCTTAATGTTATCTTAACAGAAAGATCTTTCATGATGATCTGAATGTTATTTAAACAGAAAAGATCTTTCATGATGAGCTGAATGTTATCTAAACAGAAAAGATCTTTCATGATGATCTGAATGTTATCTAAACAGAAAAGATCTTTCATGATTATCTGAATGTTATCTAAACAGAAAAGATCTTCCATGATGATCAGAATGCTATCTAAACAAAAAAGATCTTTCATTAGATCTAAATGTTATCTAAACAGAAAAGATCCTTCATGATGATCTGAATGTTATCTAAACAGAAAAGATCTTTCATTACATCTGAATGTTATCTAAACAGAAAAGATTCTTCATGATGATCTGAATGTTATTTAAACAGAAAGACCTTTTATGATTATCTGAATGCTATCTAAATAAAACAATCTTCCACAATGATCCGAATGGTATCTAAACAGAAAGAACTCTCATGAACTAATTATTATCTTGTACAAACAGAAGCATTTTTCATCAGCTGATCTAAATATTGTCTTTCATTGCCAAGCAATATGTGTCGTGCGACAGTCTCTTACATTTTATCCTATCCATTAAATAATGTGTTCTCTTATTTTTATATTTAGTCAGATATACTGAAAAGAAAAAAAAAATGTCACTTCTTTAGTGACCAATTCCTCTATATATTTAACTCCTCTGACAGTAATCAACACACCATTTTTGTTTTCATACCCTCTTATTAATCATACCCTCTGTTTTTTCTGTAAAATATTTGGGGACCAACAGAGTAAACATACAACAAAATGTAACCAAAATACGTTACCTGTGAAAATAATCTAACAAAATCTTAATTGTGAACAAATACCTAAATTTTCATTTCAGGAAGCACTTTACAAAAAATAATATACTTAATTAAATTACAAAAATTAATCAATACAAACATACAAAAATAATTAATCACAGATCTTCAACAAGATTAGTTGGATATTTACAGTATTGCAGAAACAATCACACTTCATTCAGTAGTAAATGATTGATTATATTTATGATTATAACAACAGGAAAATTAATTTCAAACAATCAAATATTACAGTTATATACAAAAACTAAATATATTTTTGTTCTGCAAACTGGTTTAAAATATTATCCAAAGTTTCATCACTCAAAGCCAAACAATTTACAAGCATGATGGTCATAAATGTTAAAGTGCTGTTGGTTGACTTCATTGATACAAACTAAATACAGCTGTACATTCAGCCATTCTTACTGTTAACTTGTTTTGTCAAGTAGTCTTATTAATTAACTGAGCCTTTTCTGCCGCAACATTTATCAGTTCAAAGTAACAATGATTTGGACAGAAAGGGATTAGCTAACAAATGCCTTGTACTGAAAGAGTCCAGAAAAAGACTAGACAACAGAAAAATATTACAATACTTTAAAACACAAAATAGTACAAAATGACCCATTAATGTCAGATACAACGCACAATGGAATGTAGAATGGGTAAACAAATAAACTAATATTCTTATATTTTGTTTCCACCAAGCATCTGGGGTGAGCTAACTAAAACATGCTATTATTTGAAGGTATCCACACACAAAAAAATGTTATTTAGTTGATGTAGCCTGAAGCAGTTTAAACTATTAGTCTTAGTCGAAGTTTCAACTTTACTGCAATTGGGTTTCCCCATACTTGCTCCGTTCCTATGCTAGTGCAAATCAAATTAAATGTCCCTCACTGTCCCATTTGAAAACTGGTGAACAAAAAAATTAGTCCTGAAACAATCTAGACTATTGTGCAAGCAGTAATGCGGTGGCAGTTGCTAGAGGCGCCAAAACCAACAGTCGCCACCAGAAACACAATTTGTCATTGATGGAAGTAAAGGTAAAAAAGGTAGTCGGGAGATGTGAACCAGCGTCATTGCACACGGTTATAAACCTAAGTACTCTGCCACCAGTATGTACAGCTGATAAGAAACTGTCCGTCTGTTTCGCCGTCCGCATGTAACTCCGTAGCTACACCGACGTTCCTCCATTTACCCTAGAGTGTCAACTCTGGTACCAATTTCCTAGAGGCTGGGTGAACCCCGGGAACCGCTCGGTTTCGAACACCGACCGCAGGCTGCAGCGGGCCGCAGCTGGATTTTAAAGCAAGTCTTGTGTGGACTGCACTAACAGGGCCCCTAGTGAAGTAGTCGGGCACGATATGTTGGCTGAATTACTACACCTGGTATTTCACCAGTTCACACGTAAACTGGCTACCCAAAATAAACTATGATTTCTATTTGTTTTAAATGTGTACAAAATATGCACAAGTTTATCAAAATGAAATGACACTCCCAGGTCAATTAGGAATCTGCTTCACCACTGCTACCACATAAATCAACAGGCTATCAATGGTAACTGTAAATTGGCATAAGGACCCTATTTTTCAAAGCCGTAAATAATCATTAATTTTTTTATGGACCAGTAAGAACTAGATGAATGATGTGATAAGCATAAAAATAAATTAAAATAAATAAAAAGATGAATCTTTTTGGCAAGCCATATATTAAATGGCAATTAATTAATACTCCAACCAGAAGAAACAAGTTTATAATGATACATTTTCAGAAAAGACATTACTTTTTAACATTCGGGACTGTATAATTAAATAAGACACACACACAAATAGAATCTATGTGTCATTAAATACATTAGGACACACACATAAAATAGTAAAGCTGATATCATCAGGTGAAAACTAGGTTTAGAGAGGGTACTATATGACACAGGAAGCCACAGTAGAGCAGTGACTAGCCAGCTTGCCTGCCTGTATGGTGGTCAACGAAGCAAATCCCCTTAAAGGCAGGGGATTGAGGGTGTGAGTGTTTTTAAATGCAGTCCAGCCTAAAATGGGTAGCATAAAATTGTATGGGAAGTAGTTTAGTTTAGTTTAGTTTAGTCATCGGATCAACATCATGGCACAAGGGTGTAACCAATAAGTGCTCCGTTCTACCTTTAATTTAAGCATGCATCAGAAGAATCTCAGCACAGTGCACGAACTCCGTTGCACCGGGGAGGATCCTGAAATACTTTGGTAGATTTTTAACTTTTTGCCTGGACAGCGCTACTCCAGACGGCTACTCTTTTTCGATTTTCAACTGCCAAGGTATTTTTTACGTGCGCAACAATACACATGGGCATCCGATCTTACTACCCAGAGACCAGGGGAAATTACTAGAAGTCCACGTGAAAAAATCCTAGCCTACGTCAGGGTTTGAACTCAGAACACCAGCATTTGAGGCAGATGTCATACCTCGAGACCACACAGCCCTCCTTATGAGAAGTAAAAGTCAATCAATCTCATATTTAACAACCTCCCCTATTGAGCGTCCTGGTTTGAAAATAGAGGAAAGTATAGGACCTTTTTCATGCCAAAGATGCATAAGGAAGGCATATACAGAACATTGCTCTTTCACGGTATGCCTAAAAGTCTCTTTTACTCCTAGTTCTCCAGCTGATGTTCTTTCGTAGCCGATGCATCTTCAGTGTCTTGCATCCTCCTTTGTGGACGTCTGCCTATCTCATTTTACTCCAACTAGTTCTCCAGCTGATGTTCTTTCGTAGCCGATGCATCTTCAGTGTCTTGCATCCTTCTTTGTGGACGTCTGCCTATCTCATTTTCCAAAACTGCGCCCTCCATGGCCATTCTTTCCAGACATGACGCTTAACGTGAACAAAATTCTTTCCAGACATGACGCTTAACGTGAACAAAATTCTTTCCAGACATGACGCTTAACGTGAACAAAATTCTTTCCAGACATGACGCTTAACATGAACAAAATTCTTTCCAGACATGACGCTTAACGTGAACAAAATTCTTTCCAGACATGACGCTTAACGTGAACAAAATTCTTTCCAGACATGACGCTTAACGTGAACAAAATTCTTTCCAGACATGACGCTTAACGTGAACAAAATTCTTTCCAGACATGACGCTTAACGTGAACAAAATTCTTTCCAGACATGACGCTTAACGTGAACAAAAAACCTTTTCCATTTTAGAGTTTCTAGGGATATAAAATATGGTAATCTTCCCTGGCTTTCCACACACAGTGACAGACTTTCGGCCCAGTATGGAGGACTAGGTATGACAGAAAGATTAGCTTTAAAGTTGATTTTGCTTCTGACAGAGATTTGCTAATGCAGTTTCCATATATGGACAGAAGTCTACAGTTTTGTTGCCTAAGCTACTAAGTTAAGGGTTTGGTGCAGCACTGTGAGCTTTATTAAAAATATTTTTTATTTTGTTTCAATTTTGAAGGCCTTTCATTTGTGCAGCAGTTGGGTTGTGGTAGTCACTAGCCAGCCAGCAACCGGCTGGTAGTTGGTTTACGCGTGGGCTGACGAAATACCTTATGTAATAATTGTATGCACGTAAAGCCAACTTATCATGACTGACTACTTCCATCAATAACAAACTGCATTTCTGGTGGCAACTATTGACTCTGATGCCACTTACTGCATGTGCATATTTCTGGTGGCAACTGTTGACTCTGATGCCACTTACTGCATGTGCGCATTTCTGGACTGTGCCACGACTAATTTTTTTCTTTACCAGTTTTTCAGACGGGACAGTGAGGGATATTTCACTGGCACAGGAACGGAGCAAGTGTGGGGTTATCCAACTGCAGTGAAGCTGAAACCTCAACTAAGACTAAGTGACAGTCATGGTGTTAGACTCATATTTGTACAGACTGACCAGTATTGGACTGGTGAGGTTAACCTAAAGCCAGTCATGTTTACTTCCCAGTTTGGTTTACTGGTTTATTAAATGGATCAACATCATGGCACTCCAGTGTAACCCATAAGTGCTCTGTTCTACTTCTAACTCAAGCGTGAGTCTGAAGAATCTCAGCGCAGTGTATGAACTCTGTTGCACCGGTGAGGATCCTGAAATACTATGGGCAGATTTTTAACTCCAAATTTTTGCCCGGGCAGTGCCGTTGGGCTACTCTTTTTTTTTATCTCTAACTGCCAAGGTATTTTTTACATGTGCAACAATACACACGGGCGTTCGATCTTACTAGCCAGAGACCAGGGGAAATTACTAGAAGTCCACGTGAAAAAATCCCAGCCTTCACCGGGGTCTGAACCCAGGAATCTAACCCTCGAGGCGGATGTCGTACCTTGAGACCACTCAGCCCCCACTTCTCACTTCCCAGTACCAATCTTAGGTTGGGTCAAACTGAAAGGCTAGGTCAGCTAGAAATATCTACCTTTATGCGAATTTGAACCACAAAGAGCTTGGACCAGGTATGTATGTTACAGCGGCTCCTGCAAGTTACCTTTAATGTATACAAGACAGTATATTATCCTTATTTTTAAGAGTTAATTGGCTGTAAACTCTGGTGGTAAATTATGGTTGTTCACCCACTTTAGGACTTTGGCCTTGTTCCAAAACTTTATTTTGCATGCACATCCATTTTACAGATCTGGCATATTTGTATGCAGACTGTTGGTTCCTTGCACTCCGACTTTGAAGGACATACCCCTAATAAGTCGAC
This sequence comes from Candidula unifasciata, assembly GCA_905116865.2. NCBI lineage: Eukaryota > Metazoa > Mollusca > Gastropoda > Stylommatophora > Geomitridae > Candidula > Candidula unifasciata. The sequence continues at coordinate 94,253 of CAJHNH020006445.1, read as the reverse complement.
TTTTATGACATGCTTTTGGGGAGGTTGATGGGCAGTGGATATATTTTCTTTTGTTGCCCCGCAAATTGGAGCCCAAGAACACTATAGGAAAAAACCGCACTTACAATGATGCTGATAACCAAATGGTGCTGACAACTGGTCTATGCTTGGTTAATAAGACTTTCTGTAACCTAAGGTGCTATTTCAATGGTTTGAAAAAATTATGTTCAGATTTCATAGCCCTGGGTTAAAACTAGATGACCTCTCTAATGAAGAATCCTTCTAGTGGCATCGAGAGGTCATGTGTCAAAGTACACTTGTTCCTGCAGCATTGAAAGGTCATGTGTTAAAGTACACTTCTTCCTGCAGTATTGAGAGGTCATGTGTCAAAGTACTCTTGTTTCTGCAGTAATGAGAGGTCATGTGTCAAAGTACATTTGTTCCTGCAGCATCGAGAGGTCATGTGTCAAAGTACACTTGTTCCTGCAGCATCGAGAGGTCATGTGTCAAATTACACTTGTTCCTGCAGTGAGTTGCCATCATCATTTGGAGATAACAGATTTAATTCCTGAAACTAACTATGGCTTGCCATTTTTATGCTGTCTAGTGTGTCCTTCTATTTTTGTGCTTAGCAAACAGTGACAAGAAACTTTGAAACCATAGCTACTGCTGAATCAGCTGGTAACAGACAGTGATATAAAACACTTTCAAACCATAACAATTGTTAAATCAATATTTAGCAGTCCATTTTTTTAGCAGTTCATTTTGGTTTTTTTCCTCATTCATATTAACATTTGACAAAGAGCATGGAGTAACAAAACTAGATGTAAATATCACAGCCTTGGTAATCTTAAAACTTACACAACTTCCTTGTGTGAAACAATCCAAGAATTGCCTTACCTCAAATTAAAAAAATCACAACAACGAGCATACTTCTTCCTTAATGGGAAACAACTCAACCTGTAGCGGTTCCAGACTGAACGTCTCTACCTACATTTATTGACCCATAATTATGACTTCTTGGGTTGTACAGGCCCGCCCCGTCACTTGGCATGCCAGAATAAGCACCAGAAGAATTTAACAGTGGGGAAGGGGCACCTGCAGCTCCCCACAGAGAACTGTTGATAGGGGTTCCCCTCGGTGTTATGGAGCGATAGCTGTCGCCAGTGAAAGAGCGTGACCCTGCAGCATCCGCGCTGAAACAAAAAAATTGATTGACAAATAAAAACCACATATCTCACCTTTTATTTCTGTGTTTTAGTATTAACTTTTTTGGTTTGTTTTTGTTTCAAGGAACATATAACTGGTTAGTTCTGACTTTCAAAGGGGGGTTGCCAGACAAGAACACTATGCAGGAAGCCAAAGTGGAATAAGAAACCAACACAAAACGTGTTGCCAGCCGCTACACGCTGCAGGATTTACTGAGTAGGGGATCCGCACACTTATGAACTGGATAGTTTGATGTGCAATGAGGATAATCTGTCGACTACCTTACATCACAAGTTGATTTATAACTTATTTAACTTTCCTCAATTACTGAAAGAAGTATTATTTCTTCAGTCAAAATATGGAAATGCACATTTAGTTTCTTCGTCAAATGTATTGTTATATCTTGTAATAAGACCATCACAGAAGCCAGCTTCAAGCCTCAGAGGTGTCTGAGAAAGGTGGTCCACATGACAAGAAAGGACAAAGTTCTTCAGGCCTCAGAAATGAGGTATTTGAGAAAGGTGATCCAAGTGACGGGAAGGGACAAAGTTCACAATCAGACAATACATCATGACCTTGAAACCCAGGCCTTACAGACTTGAATGGGTCAGTCACAGTTACAATGGTTTGGACATGTATCCAGAATAGAAGAGATTCGTCCACTATAGCAGACATGGGATGCCAAAAACCAGGGAACCAGACCACCAGGGTTTGCTGAGAAGACAACTTCCGATAGCCCTTGACTGACAGAGGACTGGAATAGAACAAAGCCAGAAAACTGCTGATAGAGAAGTCTGGCAATCTCTCTGGCAAACCTCTACACCACAAGGTAGAAGAGGAGCGACTTTTTTCCCCCCAAAATGGGGCCACAGAACCTACACAGTAATGGGGTCTAATTTTTTTTTGCTTTTTTTTTTTAAATTTATTTAGTCACAGTTACAATGGTTTGGAAGAATGAAGAATTCTCTAAGTAATCTTTTTTTTTTTTTTTTTTAAATTTTTAAATTTATCAACTGTGGTGAGAAAGCGAGCTCTTACGAGCTACTTAGATCTAAACCTGATATACGGAAGGGAACCATTGACAGTCAGTTGATCAATGACAAATTATATGAAAGCTGATGGTTTTACACATGAATAATGAGAACACTGTATGTTAATTATTAGTTGAACTACTTCTGTCTCATAATATCTTTGTCGAACACCCCCTAAGACCTATGTATTTTTATGCTTTTAAGCTTAACCCTTTGGAAAAGAAAGAGTTAAATTATCAAAATCTTGGGACTTGAAGAGTTAAGCACCTTTTGTCACTACAGAAATCAAAATATCATGAATATCCCCCTTGATGTCTTTATAAATATATTATGGCAGTCTGAATACTGTTTTTCTTCTGCTAAAGTGTGCAACTTTATGATTAATTTACTATAAAAACACAACAACAACAACAACAACAACAAATGTTACTCACTAGGCAGAACTGGATGGAGAAGCTAGGTCATCTTCACTGTCATAACGTCGAGGATTATCAAAGAAGAAAACTCTTGACCCATTACTTTGCGTTGAAAAATCGGTTAGCACCTTCATGTAAATGAACAAGACAACAGTAACATAGGTTAAGAACTCTCAAAATTGTTACATGCATTAGCAGATGACCAAAAAGCAAAATCCCTATCTGGCAACTTGTATGGGAAGGCCATAACGTGCCAGAATTTTTATTTGTCCAGGGCATACATATTTTGATAGTTTACACTGGAAGTTACAAGATATGGAGATAAACATCCCCCATGCCAGTTGGAAAGATGTAATATGATAGGGAAAGGCATACAACCATTTAAAAAAAAACATTATATATGACCTTTGGGATGCATAGGTGCTGAACAACACTCAGAGTGGCGCACTTTCCGTTACTGTTTACAGCCAGTGAACACAAAAAAGGAGAAGATATAACCTTCAATTATGTTTTTTTATTTTTTATTTAAATGAACACATGACAATCATTAACTCACAGACTACCATGAACACATGACAATCATTAACTCACAGACTACCATGAACACATGACAATCATTAACTCACAGACTACCATGAACACAAATTATGCGATCGGCCGACGTCTATGCCATTATCACATCCCCTGTGATTGTAAGTTTGGATGCTCCCCAAATACATGGTATCTGGGAAAGTGCAAGGGTTAATGCGCTAGGTAGTCAGTGGGTTAAGATCTTCCACTGTCTATCTGAATACTGAAACTTCTTTCTTTGCAGCCCCATTCTGGTAAGAAAATGAATCAGAACCACAGCTCCTTACAAAGCATGTCATAAAAGACGGCTAAATAAGGATTTGCTGAAACAGGATATTTTAGGCTGAACGGTGCAGTTATCACAGCCTTGTTGCAAACCATAACACTTTAAGGGGCAAACCCAGATGAGGATGATGATGATGAGGAAGAGGAAAAAGAGGAAAAGGAGGAAGAAGAAGAAGAAGAAGAAAAAGAAAAAGGAGGAGGAGAAGAAGAAGAAGAAAAAAGAGGCAAACGATGATGATAAGGAGGAGGAGGAGGAGTAGAAGGAGGAAGAGGAGGAGGAGAAGAAGAAGAATGTTGAAACTCATAGCAAATTCACATTCAATCTTACTTTAAGTTTAATTGTGTAGGTCTAATTTGCAAATATACATGGTAGGAATGTTTCACAACATTCACAGCCAACTAATCCTTTCACAAGAAGAACTCTTGTTGATTTAGAAAGTACTTTTGTTAGCTGACATAATTTACTTTAACTTTAATTTATATGACCTGTGCCAACTGTCTGCATCAGAATGCACCGTAAGTGGTCAAATAATTTGGCTGCCCTAAAACGTTGAAATGGAGCATCATAACAACTTGCATTATAAACAGCAAATTGTGGCAGAATCTTGCATTGCAGAAAAGCAAACTATTGTCAACATTTAGAATGCCTCAATGTGATGTATATGGAAGTTTTGAAGTTGATGAAAGTAAAGTCGGTCGCTCGGTTCAGAGAATCAAAGAACCAGGACGTAGAGACAAGAGAGCTGCTTGATCGACCCTACCCTCTTGCAACCGCTACCAACACAGAAATCGTGAAATGAGCTGAGGGCATTATTCTTACTGATAGCTGAATCACTGCCTAACAATTAGCCTTACAGCTTTCAGCCAGCAACAGTAATGCAAATACAATTGTAAAAACGCATATTTTCTAAGGTTTGTGCAAAATGGGTTCACCGAAATTTCACAACTGACCACTGATTGCAAAAGAAAGCAATCTCTCTATATCTCTACTTTCTGATTTTTGAACATGGACAGACAGGACAGTGCCTTGTCACATCTGAAATCAAGCTTACCTGGCCTGTACTTAGCCTTCTCACACGAAAGAAAATAACAACAATAGAAATGGGCAGCACTTCCCACACAAAAAGCACCACACCGAATGACACATAAGCCAGGCTCTCTGACAATCGAGGGACCGCATCAGCCTGTGAAAGAAAAGTTAAGTTGCATGTTAGTCAATCATCCCATCCCAGCAGGGCCAAACATGAGAGTTCAAGTGAAAGTTTATGTCTGATAAAATCAATGCAAAATGCTCTTCCGTCACCACAATGTAGGCAGGTTACATTGTACCGACCGCTGTCTTTGGGAATATTATATAGCAAAGCCCTAATCATTTCCAAGGTGTGATTCTCATACCACTGTTTGACAATCACAAGAGTGGTTTATTTACTTTTATTTTTTTTAAATGGTTCCTTGTGGAAATCGAAATCTAGTACTTGAAGATCCTGACATAAATTAAAGAAGAGATTCAAATTATTCTGCAAGGGTATTCAAATATTTGCCAGACACAGGAAGTATTAATCCTATTGGGATCAGCTATAGATATATTTATGACAGTTTGCAAATTGTTCATTAGCATATTTCTGACAGTTTGCAAATTGTTCATTAGCTGCATAACTAAACTCTGTCCTGGATTAAGGACTGTTCTTAGGGTCCCAACTGATTTGTCTCTACTGGGTGGAAATTCTTCAGGGGAAGAGAGAGAAAGCGAGAGAGAGAGACAGATGCAGACAGAGAAAGAGAGAAGGAGAAAGAGAGAGAAAGAGAGAAAAAGAGAGAGTGGCAGAGAAAAAGAGAGAAAGGGAAAGAGAGAGAGAGAAGGAGAGAAAGAGAGAGAAAGGGAAAGAGAGAGACACAGAGAAAGAAAGAGAAAGAAAGAGCAAGAGAGAGTAAGAGAGATATCTGAAAAACTGGCAGGTACCATTCTTATGAGGCTGTCTTGGCTCAAAAGCAACAGTGGTTGGGGGGAACAAAGGTAACTCAGACCACAGGCAATTGCACTAATCACTTTGCCCTACTGGAATTTGAAAGCAATATATTATACAAGTGGCTTCTGGTGTTTGAGGTCTCACATGCTCAGGTTAGATCCTCAGGTGGGCTGCCTCTTTGAACTCGCATGTCAGTTGCAGGTCCTCTGTTGTTTCCCATAGCTGGCTATGCAAACTTTGCTTTTGAGGCCAGGTTTCTTTTTTGTAGACCTAAGTAGAGTGGACAGGCCTGCAGAATGTGCTCGAGTGTTTGTGGTCTAGTCTGACATGCATACTGTGGGGACTGTACAATCTTTATTTTATGCATGGGGTAGCTGAACCTGCAGTATCCTGTTCTTACATGTTGCTTTCTGCAGTCTGCGATGAGCTTCAGCGGATATTAATGTCTACCTGTCTTTAGAATACTACACTGTGAGGCTCCATTCTTCCATTCTGTGACTCTTGTACTATTGTTTACAAATTTTAGAACCCCAATCGTCCATTCTGTGACTCTTGTACTGCTGTTAAAAAATCCTAGAGCCCTGCTCTTCCATTTTGTGACTTTAATACTGTTGTTCAAAAATCCTAGAGCCACAATTTTCTATTCTAAGACTTGTAATGCTGTTCAAAAATCCTAGAGCTCCAATTTTCTATTCTGAGACTTTTAATGCAGTTCAAAAATCCTAGAGCCCCAATCTTCCATTCTGAGACTTTTAATGCAGTTCAAAAATCCTAGAGCCCCAATCTTCCATTCTGAGACTTTTAATGCTGTTCAAAAATCCTAGAGCCCCAATCTTCCATTCTGAGACTTTTAATGCTGTTCAAAAATCCTAGAGCCCCAATCTTCCATTCTGAGACTTTTAATGCAGTTCAAAAATCCTAGAGCCCCAATCTTCCATTCTGAGACTTTTAATGCTGTTCAAAAATCCTAGAGCCCCAATCTTCCATTCTGAGACTTTTAATGCTGTTCAAAAATCCTAGAGCCCCAATCTTCCATTCTGAGACTTTTAATGCTGTTCAAAAATCCTAGAGCCCCAATCTTCCATTCTGAGACTTTTAATGCTGTTCAAAAATCCTAGAGCCCCAATCTTCCATTCTGAGACTTTTAATGCTGTTCAAAAATCCTAGAGCCCCAATCTTCCATTCTGAGACTTTTAATGCTGTTCAAAAATCCGAAATAGAGACCCTGGTACATAAAGGATTTAACAACACCTCTACTAACCTCTAAGCTGCAGAGCCAGTGAGCCACTCAAACATAAGACAAACAGTTATAAATATACATATTTAAAATTTGTGCCTTCATTTTAATGAAGATTAAGCAACATACCTGGTCTGTGACATTGATCCAGTCAAAGCCAAAATTTGGTGCTCCTTTCATTGCAGGAATCATAGAGATGATATTGTAGACTGTGCGTGACAAGAAGAGCAGTGTAATCCAGATGGCTGCAGCCACAGCTTTACAAACAGTTGTGCCCTGAAAAATGCAACAACAGATGTTAACAAGTTAGACATATACATATACTTCTTTCATACACTTTTCAGGTTACAGAAAACAAAAATTATGTATATCAGCACACTAGATGCTTTTATTAGCTCAGAGAATTTTCTAGTACTCAATTTACGAGGCTGGGTGAATTAGCAGTTTTAAAATCTCACTTCTGAAGAGGCAGAACCCACACCATGACAAATATATGCATAAATCACACACATGTCAGAGATTCAACTGGCCAGACAGGTATGTGATTTCTCTCAGAGATACTTTAGTTAAGTGATTTTGTGTATTCCTGTTCAAATTTGGGATGTGATGTTATCACTATCAATGTCTTTGCACAATAGGCATTCCCTTGCATGGTCAGTCCTCCGTCGCAGCCACTCCCAGGTATCTCTACTGACTGTTCCCATGAAACATTGGTTATAGTATCTCCTGACATGAAGACAGCATAGACGCTTCCCCAAGCTGAGTATGACTTTTGCTTCTATCTGCCCAAAGGTATTGGGTTAGAATCCAACTGCTCCACTGATAGGTCTGTCCCCTCCATGCTACTACCTAAATGTTTAAAATACCACCCTTAGATAAAAACATCTGTATCTCGTGCCGTCACTTGTAGCACGGACTTCCTGCTTGCCGCAATGTACTCGTGGAGACCATGCAAAGCAGGGTCATCACAGCATCCTTATGTGGATGGCAGACCAACAAGGCAGATCCCAGATATCTCCTTCAACCTCTAAAGAAGTTATAATTATGGCATCTGTAACAGCTTCACCAGCCAGCAGTAACCTACAGTCTTAGTTGGGTAAGGACGAGTCTGAATTCATACTAAGGTGGATTTTATAATTTGCTTATGGCTTCCAGGTTGACCGAACCTAAAACTGGTACCAGAAAATGTTCTGGGAAATAAATGTGGCTGGCAAGACTATTGTTATCAGATGTAATTTTTTTTTGGGTAGCATGTGACTGTCGGTCCTATTTATGTTTCCCAGCTCAACTACCCACTGACTGACCTTTCATTCATGTTTTTTCAGGCTGATATACGTCAGAGGGGTGTGACGCTGTAATTTTTTCTTCCAAAAGACTCTCGTGAGACCCAAGCTGAGGCTGCGGGTAGGGGAGTTTGGGTTAAGGTCAGTTCTAGATGTTCTGGGATCGTTAAAAGCTGTGTCTTGTTGTCTTATGGAACAAGTGACAGCAACGCTGATGTAATTGGTGACAAGACAATGAACGTGACACACCTCTGATGTAGACCAGCCTGAGAAAGCATGAATGAAAGGCCAACCAGTGTGTAGTTGGGCTGGGAAAGGTAAACAGGACATGATTGTCATTTTTTGATTCCATTGTACCTTTCTTTGGCTCATTTACTGACCAATGAGAAGAAAGCTTTTGTTTTCATCATCATCAATGTCATGTGCCCTTCCCACTGGCATAGGCGTTCATGCATCTTCACAGATCTCAGTCCCTTGTCCTCTGGATCAGTTCCACCAATGATATCCCTACGTGCCACCATCACAATCCATCTGTCATTATATTTTTTTATCTACCTCTCCCTCTTCTATTGCTGATCTTCCCAGTCATCCAAAGCCTCCCCTCCTCATCACATGACTAAAGAACAGTGCTTGTCTTTTCCTTACACCTGTATATGTTTATCTTGTGTGTGTGTGTGTGTGCACATGAACCTGTGTGTGCATGTGTGTATGAGTTAACATTTAATAATTTTAAAATTCAGAAGAAGAAAAAATATAGTTTTTAAATACTAAAAAAGGATAAAAGGATATAAAGTAATTCCATAACAAATAATGTTGGTGAAATGCAAAGTCTCAGGCTTGCCACATTTTAGGCCTCAACACATCAGGTATGGTGGCCAGTGTGAATCCTTCTTCTTCTTCTTCTTCGTTCACCGACAGTGAATTCCGGCGGAAGTTCCCGGTTAATCGTCCGCTTGGACTTTTGGCTTTTACCCGGACCTGAGTTTTGCGTGTACAACCGTTTTGCTGTTCCCTGCCTTGCGGACAGATGTACTCCGACTTCGAGGGAAGACATCAGGCCTATTTCTAAGATGACTGTGGCCATGGTTTTGTGTGGGTAGAGACATTGCCTGATTTGTGCGGTGTCCTCTTCGTCGCCTTTTTCGCAGGTGTTGCCCCCGGAGTACCCCTTTGGGGCAGCCCCTTGTGGAATGGTTAGCCCTCAAGGGAAGGCAGGGGCAGATCATGAACATTCCCCGCCATCCAAGGAGGCTTCCATAAATGCAGAGCCGGTACATGGAGCTCTGGTTCTGGGCTCACCCAAGGAATCGTCACGTCCTGCACATGCCTGCTTAACCTCACAACCGTATTAGGCCTCCCGCTTGATAAGAGCTGCGCCCTCCGGAAATCAGCGGGGAGCAGCCCGCGGGTTCTTTTCCTTCGCACGTTAGATATCTTTGACGAGCCGTTAGCACGACAGAGTTTAATATCCTGCATCAGGCATATCGTTATCTGTTTGGTCCCAACACTCGGGCGAGTGGGGTCTTTGGGTGTGGACATTTGGGCTTTTTCCCATTCAATACGATTTGTGATGGCCGGATTTTGAGCTTACTCGTGTGCCATAGGATCTAGTTTTGTCGGACATTTAAGCTTAGCCAGCCAATGGGCTGTTGCTGTTGTGGTGTACCTCAGCGCGGTGACGACGACACTTAGGGTTAACAGAGGATGTACATGGGTAGAATCTTGCTGCAAGACGCCACCCACAGGAGATGTTACTCGTCTGTGCTGCAGGTAAATCTCTCGGTCAAGGGTTGAGTCTCATCAGAACAATGTTCTCTTCAATCCGCAATCTTTTAACCAAGGGTTGTAATTTTAGTTGTACATTTGGCAAGCACTTTACTCATGTTCCTAATGAGTTTTGATAAGCTTTTTCACCCATGCGTTTGGGGGGCGGGCTGATGACAGCCACAAGGACACTACACCTCTAGGGGCCGCCAAACTCTGAGATCCCCTGACAGCTCTGTTAATGCTCATTTGAGACATTTTCCGTGGCGCACGACGAGGATGTGCTGCAGGGGTCTTGCGTGAGGTTCCGTAAAACCAGAACAGTGAAGGACTGGCGCCCGAGTGACGTACGGAGTCTCTCCTTGTACACATCATGTTGGACTTAACTTTCCCTCACGCCTGTGACATAAATCCCGGAGCCACATTTGAATCCTTGTATTTTACCTTTGCAGAAAATTCTGGAAATTATATCTTACCCACTTTTCCTATGACCGAGGGAATCCGAGAATAAAAAATGCGGTCAATTCATGGTATCGATCCCAGACCACTATCTCAGTAGGCAACTGCACTAAACACAATACAACAGGTTGCAGAAAAAGTATAAGGTGCTGACAATTGTAATCTAATCTTTCATTTATTTCAAATGCTCAACTAGTCTTTACAAAAAATATCTAACCTTTGCTTCTAGAACCCTCTGTGTGGAAGTCATCTTAGTCATCTTAAAGATGGAAACTGATAAAAGAGTTCCATAAATGAAAAACATGGTCTCCGTTAGGGTGACTCGGATATAAATCAAATAAAGAGGTATCGAGTGATAGTGGCGTTCGTGGTGTTTTGTTATCACAGTGACCGCTACATTCACTGCAACGAAGACCAGCACTGACACTGCTAAGAAGATGCGTAAAGGGTTTCTGTAAATAATAAATTTTAAAAGTTAAAAACAGATTTTTAAAAAGTCTGGTATTTACGTTTACAAAAATGCATGTACAAATTAATTCAATCTTACAATCATGCTAGCAGACATTTCTTTTTCTTCTTCTTCTTCTTGGTGTTCACTGGCTGTAAACTTTGGCTGAAAGTTCTGGACAAGAACACTACAAATGTAAGTTCTCTGTATGTAATAGTACAGTCTCAATCTCTTTTAACAATTATGCTCTCCGTTTATGCGCCTGTCTACTGATTACTGATCCAAGAATCGACATCACAGCACATCTGGCATACCTACTGATGCTCTGTTTCCCACAGCAAATATATTAGGGTTTTGATACAAACTGTTCGCATAACCCACTGATTTTATACACATCGCTCTTCCTCTTGTACTTTCCTCATTGCTGGATCCACTCTGAATTCATCGTTCACATATTCTTACACGTCGTTTTGTTAAACTTGCATTTTCTGTTAGCATTCATTCATAAATACTTAGAACAGGACACAATCGACTTCACAGCCACAAGTAAACAAAATTTAAAAATCGGTGAATCAGCCATGTGCACATTCGGATTGGCACCTGAGACAACAGATCATGTCCTCCAAGACTTTCCCAAATACAACAAATCATAGCAAAACTTTTGGAAAAGAAAAACATTTGTGCAAGTCAAACTTTTACGGATCGCTGAGTGAATTACAAAAGACAGTGAAGTTCATACTAGAGACAACAGTGTAGAGATAGAAAATTTATTTCAAGTGAACAAAAGAAGAATTCATAAATAGTTTTCAGAATGTCTCCTTTGTCCAGTACTGTACAGTACAGTACTATTATATCTATCGCTGTTTCGCAATTTTGCAACTTTATATACTCCAAGAAAGGCCATTCTCTGGATGTACTAAAATTATTTTAAAAATTTTTTTAACATTTCTCTTTATGTACTCCAAGCTTTAATTTGTATGTTGTCCATGAAATCAGTTCACACAATCCCTGTATGGGTTCTGGGGCCCTATTGTGGAGGAACAAAAACCAGAATAGACCCACTGCCTCCCCAAAATGCATGTTTTCTGAGTTGACTAGCTGGGAGCTTTCTTTGAAGTTGGAGTACATGTGCCTGAGAGGCAAGGAACCAGCAGTCTGCATTCAAATAAGACAGATCTGTAAAATGGATGTGCATGCAGCACTCAGTTTCTGGAAACAAGATTAAAGGTTTAAGAATAAGAACTTTTTGCCAGAATTTACACCCAGTGATTGTAATGAAGAAGGAGAAGCATCCCCTCCAACACTAAAGCTTAATACCCGCACCTGTTGGGAATGTCATGAGAAGAAAAGTAGATATTAGACAGTCTGGCATTAAGGTATTGAATGTTGAAAATTAAATTAAGATTCGACATCACAGCACTTGGGACACTCCCATAAGTGCTCAGTACCAATCTTCAGCAGCAAGCGAAGAGTTCCGATTCTGATGGTACCAGTAACCGTTTGATTGCATATCCTTTTCATCCTTCCCCTGAGTGTTGAGTGTTGGCCAGATCCCCTAGTAACTCCTCGCAGCACCATTCTCCTTAGACCGTAATGATCCATCTGCGCCTCCGCACTGTTCACTCGCTCCCAAAGGGCCCTCACAATATCTAGCTTGTCATCCATCAGTTCACCACCAAGTGGTGCAGAACCAGCCAGTCTATCTGCCTGCTCATTTCCCAACACATCAGCATAACGTGGAGAAAATATCCAAAGGATGTAAACCACCCTGGACCTATAAAGTGATGCTTGCCACTCTGCACGAAGCATGCCTGTTTTCTCAACATGCTCTGTGAGTCAGTTAAAATTACAGCATGTGTGTACAGCTGATTCTCAAACCAGCAGAAGGCATGGAAAAGAACTGTATAAGTAATGACTGACAGTATAACCTGGCACATGATTTTTCCACCAATAAATACTTGCAGTACTTACTTGTATTGTTTGGGCTCGTATTTTGCTTTGGCTTTGAACACAACCTTTGGAGATAGAGAAAAGAAGAAAACTGTTCAGCTTTGCAATATAAGCACACATGAAGATAATTAATGTAAATCTAATTGTGTGCAAGACTTTCCAAGTACTTTTTCGTGAAATGTCAGTAATATAAGGGTAGAGATAAAACCAGGGTTTCCTAATCTTTCCTCTTATACCCAGTGATATAAAGTGCCCTGTGATGTTTTACAAAAATGTACTTTAACATAATAAAATACACTGTACATATCAATTGACATGCTTTCTTCAAAGTCAGGGTGCATCTACAAGATCTGAAAGTTGAGGAACTAACAGTCTGCACACAAATAAGCCTGATTTGTAAAATGAATGCACATGCTCAAGTTCTGGAACAAGATCAATGTCCAGAGCTGGATGAACAACCAGAACTTTCCATCAAAGTTTGTAGCTGGTAAACACTAAGAAGAAGAAGAAGAAGAAGAAGAAGAAGAGGAAGAGGAAGAGGAGAGAGGAAGAAGAAGAGGAAGAAGAAGAAGAAGAAGAAGAAGAAGAAGAAGAAGAAGAAGAAGAAAAAAAGAAGAAGAAGAAGAAGAAGAAGAGAATAAGAAGAAGAAGAAGAGAAGAAAGAAGAAGAAGAAGAAGAAGAAGAAGAAGAAGAAGAAGAAGAAGAAAGAAGAAGAAGAAGAGAGAATAAGAAGAAGAAGAATAAGAAGAAGAAGAAGAAGAAGAAAAGAAGAAGAGAAGAAGAAGAAGAAGCAGAAGAAGAAGAAGAAGAAGAAGAAGAAGAAGAAGAAGAAGAAGAAGAAGAAGAAGAAGAAGAAGAAGAAGAAGAAGAAGAAGACTAGGAAGAAGAATAGAAGAAGAAGAAACGAAGAAGAAGAAGAAGAAAAGAAGAAGAAGAAGACGAAGAAGAAGAAGAAGAAGAAGAAGAAGAAGAAGAAGAAGAAGAAGAAGAGAAGAAGAAGAAGAAGAAGAAGAAGAAGAAGAAGAAGAAGAAGAAGAAGAAGAAGAAGAAGAAGAAGAAAGAAGAAGAATAGAAGAGAAGAAGAAGAAGAAGAAGAAGAGAAGAAGAAGAAGAAGAAGAAGAAGAAGAAGAAGAAGAAGAAGAAGAAGAAGAAGAAGAAGAAGAAGAAGAATAAGAAGAGAAGAAGAAGAAGAAGAAGAAAGAAGAAGAAGAAGAAGAAGAAGAAGAAGAAGAATAAGAAGAAGAAGAAGAAGAAGAATAAGAAGTAAGAAGAAGAAGAAGAAGAATATCAAGAAGAATAAGAAGAAGAAGAGAAGAAGAAGAAGAAGAAGAAGAAGAAGAAGAAGAATAAGAAGAAGAAGAAGAAGAAGAAGAAGAAGAAGAAGAAGAAGAAGAAGAAGAAGAAGAAGAAGAAGAAGAAGAAGAAGAAGAAGAAGAAGAAGAGAAGAAGAAGAAGAAGAAGAAGAAGAAGAAGAAGAAGAAGACAGAAGAAAGAAAGAAGAAGAAGAAGAAAGAAGAAGAAGAGAAGAGAAGAAGAAGAAGAAGAAGAAGCAGAAGAAGAAGAAGAAGAAGAAGAAGAAGAAGAAGAAGAAGAAGAAGAAGAAGAGAAGAAGAAGAAGAAGAAGAAGAAGAAGAAGAAGAAGAAGAAGAAGAAGAAAGAAGAAGAAGAAGAAGAAGAAGAAAGAAGAAGAAGAAGAAGAAGAAGAAGAAGAAGAAGAAGAAGAAGAAGAAGACGAAGAAGAAGAAGAAGAAGAGAAGAAGAAGAAGAAGAAGAAGAAGAAGAAAAGAAGAAGAAGAAGAAGAAGAAGAATAAGAAGAAGAAGAAGAAGAGAAGAAGAAGAAGACGAAAGAAGAAAGAAGAAGAAGAAGAAGAAGAAGAAGAAGAAGAAGGAAGAAGAAGAAGAAGAAGAAGAAGAAGAAGAAGAAGAAGAAGAAGAAGAAGAAGAGAAGAAGAGAAGAAGAAGAAGAAAAGAAGAAGAAGAATAAGAAGAAGAAGAAGAAGAATAAGAAGAAGAAGAAGAAGAAGAAGAAAGAAGAAGGAAGAAGAAGAAGAAGAAGAAGAAGAAGATAAGAAGAAGAAGAAGAAGAAGAAGAAGAAGAAGAAGAAGAAGAAGAAGAAGAAGAAGAAGAAGAAGAGAAGAATAAAAGAAGAATAAGAAGAAGAAGAAGAAGAGAAAATGAAGAAGAAGAAGAAGAAGAAGGAAGAAGAAGAAGAAGAAGAAGAAGAAGAAGAAGAAGAAGAAGAAGAAGAAGAAGAAGAAGAAGAAGAAGAAGAAGAAGAAGAAGAAGAAGAAGAGCAGTGATATGCTGAACCAAATCAAGTAATTTGCTCCACACAGACCACTTTCCATTTTTCATGGATTTAATCCCAAACGTTTTAAGATGTGGGTTACAGTGTTTTAGGATCTGAATGTTCAGCTGAAAATTATCATATATTAGGTCCAGGGAACTGATAGGATTTGTAACTGTACATACTGTAATAATGTGCTCCTGATGGGGGAAAGAATAAATGCTGAGAGCATCATAAGAACAACACTAGCCAATGGCTTGACTGAAAAATCAAAGAAATAAATGTTTTGGGTATATGGTCAGAACGAATCCAAACCAACCAGTAGGATATATTAATGAGAAGTGTATAGCCCAGAAAAAGATGGCTCAACAGAGTCACACTATCATCATCATAACCAAAAATGTTGGTGTCTGTGGTCTAGGCATTGCGAACGCGCTTTGTAATGCCTGGGTGCCAGGTTTGATCCCAGCTGCGGGCCATGCGCCTTGCGTTGGTTTTGACAGTAGTATCGAGAAGCCGACCGTCCAGAAAGCAATTACAAACTACTGGATGTAAATTTGCCAAGAAAAACTACAACAGCCAAAAAATTGTGGGGTTGGTTCTGCCACATCCTGTAAAGGATAGGCAACTAACCTTTGTAACTAGGCTAATACTAGTTGTAGCTGTCTGAGGGTCACTTTCCTTATCATAATGTCCTGTCTAATGTCTGAAGGAGTCGTGAATGACAATACTAAATAAATGGATATGCTGCTACCAGAGGAGCCAAATATACAACCCTTGCAAGAAACAATGATGTTTAAAGACCTCTTAGAGTCGCTCACTAAACGCAAGACGTAAAAACAACATTGCATGTTTAGTGGTACAGAATAATACCCAATCATGCATGCAGCATTGTTTTTAACAGAAAGAGTTAAGAGCTTACAACCAGGTTGCATTGGGGTAGGTAAATAAGGTCTCTTTGTAAAGTTTGTAAACAGACTACAGGACTGTACAAGCTTGTATCATTTGAATCTAGTTCAAGTGTCATTAAATCTGTTATCATATCAGCTTTTCATGTTGTCTCCCTTGAAGAACAATTGTTAATTGAAACTTTCTATACCTAAATTTAGACATATGTACCCTACCACAACAAAGGCCTTAATACAGTAACTATAATAAAATACACAAGAGACATTGTCTTTATCTAAAAGGCATTCATGCACTGTCTCTTTAGATACATCATCATTCTCAAGGATAATGCATATTTTATAAGTATTTAAAAATAAGACAGTAGTTACCAGCCAAAATGACAACAGACATTAAATACTTGTTTCAGTATTTCAACGTGACTACAGTAAAAATCGAGAGATACCATTTATGGTGACACAACATCCCGATATGAAAGATGTGGATGGGCTAAGTTTACAGGCTACATACCCATGCATACAAACTCCATTAGACTACATGTCTAAATGCTTGAACAGACTAGACATATGTCTAAGCACTTTTAACAGACTACACACTTTAACAGACTTCTCATATGATTTAACACTTTTAACAGACTACACACTTTAACAGACTTCTCATATGATTTAACACTTTTAACAGACTACACACTTTAACAGACTTCTCATTTGATTTAACACTTTTAATAGACTACACAAATGTTTAAACACTTTTAACAGACTTTATATGTCTAAATACTTTTAATAGACTACACACATGTCTATGCAATTTAACAGATGGCACACCTGTCTACACACTTTAACAGACTAGACACATGTCTACATACTTTAGGATACTACATACATGGTTACAAATGCCTACACACTTTAAAAGACTACACACGTGGTTATACACACATCTACACACTTTAAAATACTACATACAAGGTAACACACGCCTACACACTTTAAAAGACTACACACTTTAAAAGACTACACACTTTAAAAGACTACACACATGGTTACACACACATGTACAATACTATATATATGTTACACTCATGTTGACACACGTTAGTAGACTACATAAATGTCTACATACTTTATTGGTAAACACAATTGTTACAAGGAACATTACACTGAAAAGATAG
This sequence comes from Candidula unifasciata, assembly GCA_905116865.2. Classification (NCBI taxonomy): domain Eukaryota; kingdom Metazoa; phylum Mollusca; class Gastropoda; order Stylommatophora; family Geomitridae; genus Candidula; species Candidula unifasciata. The sequence goes on along the minus strand of CAJHNH020006445.1, from coordinate 77,290 downwards.
TATCTGAACCAGGAGCTGGTAATACAGACAGTTTAAAAAAAAAAAAGGGACATTTCATATCCTGGAGAAAAGCTATGAGTACAAATTCCAACTGCTTCAAATTACACATATTATTTACACAGACGGTTCAGTGTCAAGAGGCAAAAGAAATGCTTGGGGTTTCTTAGCAAAAATTAATGGTCGATGTTTGGTGCAGGAGAGCTTAGCATATGATACCACTATCCCGCTTAAGAACTGTGGTGGAGGCAGTCACTGCAGCTTTCCGCTGGTTAGAGAACATGACAGACACACACATCGTGATTGTAACTGACTCAGAAAGCGAGCTAAAGAAGCTCAGGACAGACATGCTTTGTGCAGAGTGGCATGCTTCACTGCAGAGGACACGGGTGAGGAGCATTGTCTGGATTTTTTCACCGGGATGTGTTGAGAAACAAACAGGCGGACAGACAGGCTGGCTCTGCACAACTTGGTGGAATACTGATGCATGAATAAGGCAGATGTGGTTAGTGCCTTGTGGAAGAGCATGTACAGTTTGGGGGAGCAGATGGATCACCACAGTCTGGTGAGACTGTTGCAGCTAGGAGTGACGAGAGGCTTTGGCAGATGCTCGAGGCTCAGAAAAAAACAAGACAGATGTTTAATCTGAATACTACTGGCACCATTAGTATCGGAACTCTTCACTGGCTGCTGAGGATGGGGACGGAGCGCTTATGGGAATGCCCCGCATGCTGTGATGTCGGTTCTTGAATCAACTCTACTCATGGATAAACGAGTAATAAATAAGGACAAGTATGCAGGAACCCGTTACGGATACACAATCAGACGGTTACTGGCACCACGGGAATTGGAACTTCGCTTGCTGCTGAAGTTGGGGGACTGAGCACTTATGGGAGTGTCCGGAGTGCTGTGATGTCAATTCTTAATTCAACATGCAGGAACCCATTGCAGGGCAAAGACAGAAGATATGTATATAATACCTCACTGGGTACATGGAGACACTGAGATGGTTGCTGCATTGAAGGATGAAACTTAAATGTGCTGGACGGATGCGCTCAGATAAAAATATGGACAATAATTAACAAGTATCCCCCAGTGGATTAAAGACCCTCAGCCGGTGACCACATGAGCCTAACCTTTGCCTTAGCTTGCAGTCCACCCCACCTCATCTTTTTCACATCATTCTAGAGCTGTCTTCACTGTCTTTTGGTCTGCCTTTATCCCTTTGGGGACAATTTGTACAGTGTACATATTTTGTTTCTGTGCAAAGTCTCGTCTTGTCACATATTATACTGTCTACTTCTGCTCCAGCAATCTCCGGTCATGCACTTAATCAACTATGAGCCATAAACTGGGATGTTATGCTGTAATCTCTTAAGCTCCTCAATAGCTTAGATATCAGATCTATTGGGTGTGGCGAAATGCTTCTTCGCAACTCTTTCAGGAATGATAGCCATACCTAATTTATGGGTTTGACAATTTTCTCAACAACAACAAAAGTAAGAGAAAAACTGACAGAAACACAAGAATTCAAAACTCCATATTTCCAAAGCTAGCAAGTAAATGCAGCAACTAGTCTATGAAGAAGGCTTCCATTTTCTCTGAAAATAAATCAGATGCTCTGACTAAAGTGAAACTTGATGTCAACAAATCTACAAGCTAACCAAACACCTGCCAACTTCTAGAGACCACACACCTGGCAACCTCCAAATACAAATACCTGTACATCATATGTTTTAAAGCATAGCGCACTTCACATTTCGACTTAACATATACCACATCACTGCTAAATTACAAACATACATTCTTTTCCTACTCGTAACATGGCAGGTGGCTTAATTTTAATGCACGTCAGTGTTTATTTTTGCCCGTGAGCTAAAATGACCTTAATTATCATAATCATGTGCCTTGCCAGGCAGCGCAGGTGCTCATGTCCCTCCACAGATCTCAATCCTAGTTAAAGGAATAACTAAGTCTTTAAAACTCATCTTCCCTGTATGGGCTCAAGGGCCCCATTGTCAAGAAGGGGAGAAAGGGGGGGGGGCACTGAACCACTGCTACTCTAACAAGCATGTCATAAAATGCTACTAATTAACGGTCTGTTGAAATAGAATGTGCTGGTCCAAAAGATATCACAGCTTAGCTGTAAACCACAATACAACATGTCAACAGCCCTTTTAAGGTCAACTGCCTTTTCAACTCTTTGAGCCCCAGGGGGTTTAGCATCAGAGGCCCAAGGGGTAGTCAAGAGAGACGTAAAATCGGCGCATCTTGCCTTTATTGGGCCTCTAGGTAGGAACATATGAATGTATAGTGCGTTCCTTGGGACTCAAAGAGTTAAGGTCAACCGCAGAAGAAGAAGAAAACTCATTTACTCACAGAACAGTCACACAGCAAACATCATGTCTGGTCAGTTTGACCTGTTTTTAAACTATCAAATGGTGAAGTAACAAAAAAGTTAGCTTGTCTTACTCGAGATAATTATCTATGGCTGCTTACTATTACAATCCAACTTAGACACTGAAACTGGGAGCCATCATGGTGTAGCAGCTAGATGCTCGCCTGAAGGTAGGAAGGTCGTACATTCAGATCCTGTCAGAGCCAGACGTTTTTTCAAAAATGACCTTGGTTCCCAGGTTGACCCAGCTTTGAGAAAGTACCAGGTATAGTCCTGGGAAGTAAAGGCAGCTGGCACGATGTCGACCGCATCACCCACAGAGCGCCGGTTGGTTTATAAAATACAGGTCCAGCCCTATATGCCCAATACGCCTCAAGGTGTAGAAAAGGTTCTTTATTTTTACATACTAAAACTGCTCTTGTGCAGCGTAAATTTCTGATAACCATCGACTGCAATAAAACATTGACAAAATGAATTTCCTAGCTTATGACTCACATTTAATAAATGACAGGAGAAACACGTAAACATTTAACTGAGCCAGTCCCAGGTAGTTATTTTAAAACAAGATTTCTGGTCAAAGAGGATAAATGATTAACTACTGACAGTGAAACAAATGGACTGAGAAAACAATAATGGCAAGAGATGAATAATGCTAAGATCAATGTTGATGAGACTGGCCACAGGTGGGGGATTGAATTCCATCCATGATGTTGAAAATATTACACAGACAGAAAAGAACTGAGGAACAGGCTGAAAGGACTAAGTAATGATAAATGGCACAATAGAATGACAGGATGATGATAACAGTTAGAAAAGAAAAACTGGGTAAGAATAACAACTAGCTATCTAAATGAGGATGATAACGATAAAAGCTAAAATAATTGAAATATCAAAAGCAAATTAATAGTTAGAATAAATATGCAAATGAAAAAGCATTGAAAACTAACTTCTATGATCACATAAGGAGTAATTTATCAAAATAGAGTGACTTATGTGGTACAGAATTCTCGGTGTGGGTCTAGGGCACCATTATGTTGTTAAAGGTGCCTAACTGTTAAAAGGTGACTAACTGTAAACGGTGACTAACTGTAAAAAGGTGACTAACTGTTAAAAGGTGACTAACTGTCAACGGTGACTAACGGTAAAAAGGTGACTAACTGTAAACGGTGACTAACTGTAAAAAGGTGCCTAACTGTTAAAAGGTGACTAACTGTAAAAAGGTGCCTAACTGTTAAAAGGTGACTAACTGTCAACGGTGACTAACTGTAAAAAGGTGACTAACTGTAAACGGTGACTAACTGTAAAAAGGTGCCTAACTGTAAAAAGGTGACTAACTGTAAAAAGATGACTAACTGTAAACGGTGACTAACTGTAAAAAGGTGCCTAACTGTAAAAAGGTGACTAACTGTACAGCAGTGCCTAACTGTAAAAAGGTGACTAACTGTAAAAAGGTGCCTAACTGTAAATAGTGACTAACTGTAAAAAGGTGACTAACTGTAAAAAGGTGCCTAACTGTAAACAGTGACTAATTGTAAAAAGGTGACTAACTGTAAAAAGGTGACTAACTGTACAGCGGTGTCTAACTGTTAAAAGGTGACTAACTGTAAATGGTGACTAACTGTAAAAAGGTGCCTAACTGTAAACGGTGACTAACTGTAAAAAGGTGCCTAACTGTAAATAGTGACTAACTGTAAAAAGGTGACTAACTGTAAAAAGGTGACTAAATGTAAATGGTGACTAACTGTAAAAAGATGCCTAACTGTAAAAAGGTGCCTAACTGTAAAAAGGTGCCTAACTGTAAAAAGGTGACGAACTGTAAAAAGGTGACTAACTGTAAAAAGGTGCCTAACTGTAAATAGTGTAACTGTAAAAAGGTGCCTAACTGTAAAAAGGTGCCTAACTGTAAAAAGGTGCCTAACTGTAAAAAGGTGCCTAACTGTAAACGGTGACAAAACTGTAAAAAAGTGACTAACTGTAAAAAGGTGACTAACTGTACAGCGGTGCCTAACTGTTAAAAGGTGACTAACTGTAAACGGTGACTAACTGTAAACAGTGACTAACTGAAAAAAGGTGACTAACTGTACAGCAGTGACTAACTGTAAAAAGGTGACTAACTGTAAAAAGGTGACTAACTGTAAAAAGGTGACTAACTGTAAAAAGTTGACTAACTGTAAAAAGGTGCCTAACTGTAAAAAGGTGACTAACTGTAAAAAGGTGACTAACTGTAAACGGTGACTAACTGCAAAAAGGTGCCTAACTGTAAAAAGGTGACTAACTGTACAGCGGTGACTAACTGTAAAAAGGTGACTAACTGTAAAAATGTGACTTACTGTAAAAGGTGATAAACTGTAAAAGGTGACTAATGTGAAGTGTGCTGACATCAGATCTGTTGAGCCAAAAGGCAATACCATATATTGTAGACTAGTTGTTTAACTAATACACAACAACCCTTTATGGGACATTGTAACTTTTTAAACATATCCTGTTTAACACTCAAGGTTATAATTGGGATAAATAGTGTTAATTGAGCTCTCAGAGTATGTATTTGTTATTTTAAATGTATATATCTGGTAAAGTTGGCTCTGTGGCTAATTCGATGCGAACGCTTCGTAATGCCGGGATGCCGGGTTCGATCCCAGCTGCGGGCCATGCGCCTTGCGTTGGTTTCGACAGTGATATCAGGGGGCCGACCGCCCAGAAAGCAATGGCAAACTAAAAGATGTAAATCCGCCTAAAGAAACCACACAACAGCCAGGGGCTGCTGGGGTTGGTTCTGCAACGTCCTGTAAAGAATACGCAACTAACCTTTACCTTATATCTTGTAATTATTTATACGACTAAAATGTAATTTGTATTGTTTCACATTTTGAACTGGTTTGGGATGTGATTACTGTGGCAGTGGTAGGCACACCATACAAAGGATAAGTTCAGACAAGAGTCAATGAACTTAGAGTTTCTGTCAAAATTTTACAAGAGGGTATCTAAAATTAATGACCTAGACCCCCGTGTGGGTTCCGGGGCCCTATTGTAGGGAAAACAAGAATAGACCCACTGCCTCCCCAAAAGCATGTCGTAAGAGTCGACTAACTGGGGAGCTTCCTTTGAAGTCGGAGTGCATCTGCCTGAGAGGCAAGGAACCAGCAGTCTGCATTCAACTGAATTAGATCTGTAAAACTCATGCACACGCAACACTCAGGTTCTGGAGCAGGACTGCAGTCTAGAAGTGGATGAACAACCAGAACTTTATGCCAGAGTGTACAGCTGGTAAATGCGAAGAAGAAGAAGAATGACCTAGAAACTTGCAGACTACCGTGGTGGTAAAACTTACAAAGAAATTCTAACTAAGGTAAATTTAAAGATGCAGGATCTAAGGGACGATGAACAAAGATACACTAGATTTCCTGGGGTTTTTCCATTCGATTATGCAAAGTGGCTTGGAAACCTCTCTTTGGCAGGAAATACAGTTTAATGAACTAAGACCCATTGGTTTGGTTAGTTGAGGATGTGTTCTGAGTAAGGGCAGTTGGGAGAAAGGCTCCTGCGAGAGAACAGCACCATAGGAGTGAAGTCTCGTTTGTGAGATGTCACTGGTTTGGAGACATGGCAGACCTATGGAAGCTTTGTGGTCTGTGGCAGATAATGCACGCAACATTGCTTGATGATTTGTAACATGGCAGTTTCTGTCATGGTTGTACTCAGTTGGCTATAGGGTAGATGGTCGCTGGACTGCAATCAGCAGTATGGCTAGATTGTAGTCAGTATCTGGCTATAGGGGAGATGGTATCTAGACTGCAATCGGCTGTTTGGCTAAATTGTAGTCAGTATTTGGCTTTTATTATTAGAGTAGGCGTATCTAGTTGGCTAATTGATAATAAATGTTTTATAGCAATAAAGGAGATTCTAGGAGTCTCTTGCTAGTTTATCGTTGAGTAGATTCTGCTGTCAGTTGCAATGAGCTGTTGAACTATCTGAGGTTTTATAGTGTGAGGACAGTCTGTTTATAACTGAGCGTAACATCTTTTGCGTCAAGGTCATCTTGGTTGTGTAATATGAGATATACGACTTTGTAATTATGTTTCTTAATAAACATGATTTTTAGTTGTTATTCTTTTATTCAATCGTTAGTTTGTTGAGTATAGAAGTGGTACTATTATTGTTATTTGCTGTAGTTTTTATACCACAACTTTACTATACTACTCTCTTTCACACCTCCACTGACTATTACCTGATCGTTTGGGGTGTAGACTTATTACTACACTCTCCACATAGGAGAACCTTTTGTCCTCTCATACATCCTTTAACTACTATTTCTTCTCATCTCTCTCTCTCTCTCTACTTTTATATATCTTCTCTTCCCCTTTAAAATGTACCCTGTTCCATTTTGACTGAAAATGAACTAAAAATAATTAAACAATCTTACTTACATTGTGTCAGTATTTAACATCGTGGATATACTGTTTCCTCTGTGTGCAATCATTGATTATTCTCCACGATTTTTTCTTTAGGGGAAACATCTTCAAAGATACTATGAGCACTTTGTACTTCTTCAATAAAGTATTATATGCCTGATGCACTACTATCATAAAGAGGGAGGGTAATCTGCTTACTTCAATGAACCCCATGTTAGTGGACTTGTGTGTACTCAAAACTCATTTTAATGAGGATGAACTTGAGTATATGTACTCAAAAACCAAGTTCAGGTTAACATTTTCAGCAGAGATTGGTCAGTAATTAGAAGCTCAACATTTTAAATAAACTTAAAATTAAAAAATTAAAAACAGCTACATTTTCTTACAGATTTCCAGAACTGACGTACAGAAATACTAGAATCAAATACACGACACATATTTAAATTAAACTGCAGTTTTAAAGTCTCAACAAGAGAAATCACTCTAAGTTGAGTTTGGTCAACTGAGTGATTCTGAGCTACTTTAAATGACACATTGTATGCTAAGAGTTAAATAAAAACAGGAGAAGATAACAGAAATAAGCCTTATCAGTCAGTTGCAATATCAACAATAAACAAAGTGAAGATTATCCTCAGTAGTTGGCGGAGGAAGTAAAAAGAAGTATGGATAGGGCAGACATACTGAATGTGCTGTATTCCAAAGCTGTTGAGACAAAAGATTCAGTGTTTATAAACCGCCTGCTGGAAAAGAGTATTAAATGAGGAGATGCATGCAGAAACTGGTTGCAGGGTAAAAAGAGAAGATATGCCAATCAACTCTTTCAAGATATGTTGAGCATGGAGATGGCTGCTGCAATGGAGGACAGAGAACGAATGGGTCAGACTGATGTGCTTTGATGTTGATATAGATAACAAGTAACAAGCGAAAATTATCTCAAGTGACAGAGATAATGAACATAAACAGAAGACATGAAAAATATGTGCATATATTGGTAGCCGATAACTAAAGATGGGTATGGATATGTCAAAGAGATACCTTGAAAAAAAAAATCGTTGTTACAATGACTGACAAGATACACGGAAATATGCTCTTCAATATTTAAATTCACAACAATAACAACAACAAACGTTTAATATAATTTTGTTAAGCTGAATATTTTTTGTTCTGGAAAAAATCCTCCATCTGAGTTGCTGGTATTTCATTTGTTAAAGAATGGTAAGGAAAAGCAAATGTAATCTTTGAAAATACAAAAAGAAAAAAAAAAAGAAAAAAAATACCTTGTGAACACAAATTTCAAGAGATGAAAAATCAACAGTTCATGTTAAAAAACAACTTGTACTAACTGGGGATCCCAAACAAATACAATGATGGGACTAACATTGTTTTCATGTTAACCAAGTGTTCGTAAGTTTGTGTTAATGAGATTTTACTGCATATACTTTAAATGCTAACAAAAATTAAGATGATAAACAGTGATATGAAGGACTAATAAATCCACTATTTTAAGACAGAGTACTGTATGGTATTTGTCGTAATCACAACCCAAATAGTGTGAACAGGATAATAATTTAAATAATAATGACGTAAACTGCATAAATGCCTGGAAGAAATGATTATAAAATATTCAATGAAGAAACAAAATTAGTCTGAAATTCAATGAACACTTTATATCCTCTAAGGGTTGAGCAGGATTTTTTAAAATGTGAAAATTACTACTACTGCTACAGAAGAAACTAATACTTCAATGCCTTGTGTACTTTGCATAAGTACATAGTGTTTTTATTTGCCTGTCCTCCCTGTGTAGTCAGCTCTGGGGCTAAGTCGATGTGAATGCTTCGTAAAGCCGGGATGCAGGGTTCGATCCCAGCTGCGGGCCATGCGCCTTGCGTTGGTTTCAAAAGTGGTATCAAGAAAGCCAACTGTCCAGAAAGCAATGGTAAACTAGTGGACGTAAATTTGCCTAGAAAAACCACACAACAGCCAGGGGCTGTTGGGGTTGGTTCTGCAACGTCCCGTAAAGGATAGGCAGCTAACCTCCCCATACCCCCCCCCCAACCCCCTGTGTTAGTTATGGTGTCCCATTGTAGGGAAAAAAAAGAATAGACCAACTGCCTCCCTAACAAGCCTGTTGTAAATGGTGACTATTTATAAGTTCTCCACAGGTGCGTGCGCACGCACGCACAAATGCACAAAAAATGGATGTGCATGCAAAATTAGAGTTCTAGAACAAGACTGAATTAAAGAAAAAGGCGAACATCCAGAAAATTCTGCATGAGTTTACAGCCAGTGAATGCTAAGAAGAAGTAGAAGAAGAAGGAGGAGGAGGAGAAGAAGAAGAAAAATTTACCTGCCCTAGCAACACTATACAAGAGGACTAAATATAAATGTTCGCAAGTCAGCAGCGCAATGCTACCAAGAAACACCTTTATCCAGTTAAATCTTTACATAGAGACATATCTAAATAGTTACAGTCCTCTTCTTCTTCTGCCTTTCAGCGCTCAGTGTAGAACTGGCCCTGAATAAATAAATTTATGCTAAGCCCTTTTGTAGACTGTTCATGATTGGTGAAATTTTCAGGTAAAGTAAGTTTTCTAAATGACACAGTAGTCCAATGTAGTCACCTCTTACAACATTACATTCTGAACAGTTTGATCCCTAAGCTGTTGTTGAAATCAGCCTAAAGTAGTTAGCTGACTTCAACCTCTTGTATTCGGAATTCCCTGCGTAGGAATTCCAAGTGTGCAGCCCAACTGTGAGGCAAGAATAGACTCACTACCTCCCTAAAATGAATGTTACAATTCGACTAATCAGGGGTTTCCTTCACAGTCAGAGTGCATCTTCCTCAGAGGAGAGGAACATACAGTGAGCATAAAATTAGCCAGATATGTAAAACAGATATGCACGCAAAACTAAAAGGTTTAGAACAAGACTAAAGTCCAGAAGTGGACAAACAACCAGAATTATCTGGCGGAGTTTACAGCTAGTGAATGAAAACAAACGAACGTTTTTGAAATTTAATGGAATCTCGCTTAACAAGCATAATTTGTTCCAGAATCATACTTGTAAAGCAAAACACTCGTCATGCGAAACAATTTTTCTCATATAAATGAATTTAAAATACGATAATGCGTTCCATGTCGAAAAAGTACTCACAAAATGTTATGTATAATAACGTTTATTTAAAGAAAATTGTATACATATTGTTAAGGAGAGTGAATCATCATTATCTTTTCTGCCACTGCGGAACAAACCCACCTGGAATGCGAATTTGATTTGCAGAAAAAAAAGTCAAAATAATTATGATATATAGCTAATTATTTTTTTACCAGAAAGATGTCCAGAGACATTTGTTTTTGCCGACGCTTCAAAATTTTGCAAAAATGCGACACAACATTATCATTAAATAAATTTGTAGCGCGCATAGCCACTTCCTTATTAGAGTGATGCTTCTAAATGTAAGATGCAACAGTTTCCCATGCTTTTAGCATTTCTCTTATTTCGCCAGAAGATTGTTGCTTTCTGTTACCTCATCCTCCAACAAACTTTCCTCCAAAACTTCTTGCTGTGAAACACAAAGTAATTTCATAAGCTCTTCAGTGGTCAGCTCTTGGCTGTGCTCTTCCACAAGCTCTTCGATATCACTGTTATCCACCTCCAATCCTATGATAGTGGCCAAAGACACAATCTCGTTGACTACAGTTTTCACAGCTACTGTCTCGAACCTTTTAAAGTCACATTCGATAACGCTCTCCGGTCAAAGCTTCATCCAAGCAGAAGTTAAAGTTCTCTTGGTAACCTCTTCACCCGCCTTGTTGATCATCTTGAGGCAGGCAACGATGTAAAATTGATTTTTCCAAAACTTTTTGAGATTGAGGTTATTCCCTTCATTCACCTGAAAACAATGCTCGAAGAGTGCTTTGGTGTACAGCTTCTTAAAGTTAGAAATAACTTGCCAGCCCATGGGCTGGAGTAACAGAGTGGTGTTGGGAGGCAGAAACTGGATCTTGATGAACCTAAATTTTTCAGGGAGGTCATCTTGTAGGTCTGGAAGATTCATGTACATATTTGACAATATAACACAAGATTGAGAAAACGTGTGATCACAAGCGACACTACGGTGCTACTGGAACGAGTGCTAAACACAGACTGATGTAACATGCGCACAATCAGGGACTTTTCCTCTCCTCGCCACTTGTTAAACAAAACATCGCTCATTAAGCAAGTCATTGTTTTACAATTTGTTTTGCTTGTTATGTGAATTACTCGTTATGAGAGGTGCTCGTTAAGTGAGGTTCTACTGTAGCATTCATAATCCATAGCACAGACTGTAACAGTCTAGAAAACAAATATCATGAATTACAAAAAACTGTTCATTATACATTAATAAAAGCATTACTTATGCATAAACACAACATTTACCTGGGCAAAGAAATGCAGCAGCAAACACAGCATTGAGAACTGTAGACAAACAGGCAAGCTGTAAAGTATCCAGTACCATGGTATGCTCAAATTATTGGCCTCATCACAGTTGTTGAAGTAGAACGAGAACAACGATGTCCGAAGCCCTGCCCACACAAGGCACATAAACAAAAACAGCGTCTGGTGGCTCAAACGTTTATGCCTGTAATACCAGATCATCCACAACTGGACATACACCAGAATAAATATCAAAGAAAACATCACGATGTACACGATAGTCAAGCTGACCTGTACGGTTGTGGGGAGAGCTGGCTGCAGAGTTGGTGGGTACACCGCTGTCGCTGTGGCATCCACATATGGCACATGGAAAGGAGTTGAAGGAATATGAAACCCACTTTCTGGGTAGTGGACTAGTAAGGGACTATACATTCCAAGTCCGTCAGGTGAACGGTCTTGCACCTGGACAGTGTTATAACGAATAACAGCAGAGTTGTCGCCACCATCATCTGTGACTGAGTTGTGCATAGCTGTTGGCCTATTCAAGATTCTTCAGCAGAAAATAAAACTGCAAGGCATTTTGCCTGTGCTCTGTATTGTAAAATCTCCGAGGTAATCAGCACACGTCATACTAAGAAGACAAAGTATACATGATGTTTGAGTTTCTAATTTTAAATTAACAGGCTGTACAGTTATATACAGGGGGGTATACAGCATATCCCTTTCTCCCAGTCAAAAGATATAATATTAAGCCAACGAGAAGAAGAATTACTCCTAGTAAAATCCGCCTAAAGCCTGGTACTCACTACAGACTACAACACTAGCTCCTGACTTGCTTTGCTGACAAACTGACACACTTTTCATCAGCTGCTTTAAATATGTGGAAAACGAATTCCCAATTCTACACAGCTGCTCAAGAACTACAGCTGATACTAGGAACAGTTTACAAAAAGCCCATAACTGTCTATGTTGAGGTTAACAGGCAGATATCCGACAGAACACAAGATGTGACTGGACTGTAAACCACAAGTCCTGGTCGCAGCTGATGGAGGTGGTATTATGTTGGACGGAAATAGATCTGACCGTCTGCCTTGTAACCTCTGCCCTTTGACACGCGCAGGGGCACATAATTTATACATGGTTTTTTTTCTCTCTTATTTCCCTTGCTACTGACGTCACGGGCACCACAGTGGTTTATGGCTTTGTGGGTAAATGGAGTTTCTGGGGTTGTACCTGTTTGATTCTCATTTTTGAGATGTTAATCCAATGCACTGCAATTCTAGAGGATAAAGGGGAAAAAATACAGCCCTACCTGGTCCGGACTTTGGGTTACTTCACAACCGTCGAGTGTAACAAAAAAAAATCTTACTGTTGAAAGGGGTTTAATGTGATTTCTTCTTCTACTTCTTCTTCGCGTTTACCTGCTTTAAACTCCGACGGAAAGTTATGGTTGTTTGTCCTCTTCTGGACTATAGTCCTGTTCCAAAAACTGAGTGTTGCATGCATATACGTTTCACAGGTCTGATTCATCTGCATGCAGACTGTTGATTCCTTGCCTCTTAGGCAGATGTACTCCGACGTCGAAGGAAATTCCATTTAGTCGACTCTTACGGCATGCTTTGTGCAGGCAGTGGGTCTGTTCTTGTTTTCCCCACAAAGGGGCCCCGGAACCCACACGGAAATACTGAGATTTGCACATGTAGGATTGTCACCATTGAGACTGCAGACCTGGGGGTGGGGTGGGTGGTTGGAAAGAGGGGGGGGGGGTGATATAATGCAATGCTGTCCTCGGGAAGGCAAAATAAGTAATCCAGGTGTTTTGAAAAAGGCTAGGACCCGAAGACAGCATATCACACTTATTGAAAACAGTCCTCATTTTTTTTTTTTCCTCGACGTTATGACAAGAAGTGCTCTAGAACACGTTGTTACGAATGCACAGATTTGTGGGGATGGGGAGGAGGGAAGTAAAGAAAGAGGAAGGCTACGCAAGAAGATTATTGATGCCTTGTGCCATGGCTTGGAGGATTGGCTGCACACAAACTGATACATGCTGCTGGAGATTGTAAGTTGCAGAGAAATAATCGCCCACACCAATCGGCAAGGCACTTGATGATAATGGTAGCCAGTTTGACTGTTTGTCTGCTACCTTTAAATGTGATATTCAACACCCGTGCTACACGTCAGTTCAACAGGACAACTGCCAGGTACCCGTTCAATCTCACAAGAGGCCATAATTATGATAAAAATAATGGGTCTCATTAAGTGTTACCCTGGTGAATCCTGGCGTGTTAGAGATTTAGTTTGGTATTTAGATAGTCGACATATTATCCTTATTGCAAACTGAACCATGGATGCGAGAGCTGGAAATCAACGAAAACTCTAGACACAAAATTAGACAGTTTTGAAAATAAATTCCTTAGAAGAATACTAAATTTCAAATGGTCAGATTTCCGAACCAATACACAAATAAGGCAAGAATCCAGGCAAGAGTGTGTGTCTAATTTTATACGAAAACGCCGCTGGAACTATGTCGACCACGCCCTTAGAATGGATAAATCAAGACTTCCTTACCAAGCCCTCATTTGGACACCACAGGGGAAAAGATCTCGTGGAAGACCAAGGGAAACCCTACGTAGAACTATCATCAGGGAAGGCTCGCTCATGGGCCACTCAAACATCCAAGACCTACAACGGATTGCAACGGACCGCCGTGCATGGAGAGTCGCGACCTCTGCCCTATGTGCCGCACTCGACACAAGAGGAAAGACTAACTAACTAACTAACTAAACTGAACCATTCAGTCCATAAGTACTCGGATCCCCTCCTTAGTAAATCCCGCAGCAATTAGCAGCTCACGACACCAGTCCTGTGTTGGTTTCTTATGCTCTTGTCTGGCCACACCCCTTTTAACATATTGCTCGTGCAGTCCGGTCATTGTTGCAGATTCACTGTTCTTAAAAACGTCTTACTTCTAGTAGAGGATTCAGTATGGTCCATGGCTCGCTCGAACTCCACAATATCTTTACCTGCAAGCCGATCAGCTTGCTCATTTCCTTGCACGCCTGCGTGCCCTGGCACAAATATGAAACTGATATATGTCAGTCCGGACCGCTTTAGAGACTCCAGCCACTGTCTTTGGATCCAGCCCTTCTCTATCTTCCTGGGCATACTCTGAAAAAGCTTGCACGGGAAAATGTCTGTATATGCAGCTATATATTATTGCTTTAGAAATTTAGGAAAGGAGTAAGTAAGTTTAGCTCGTTCTTGCGCTATTGGGAAGGGTCAATAATTTTAATGAGTAGTTCAGACCTGTGCGCAATTGTCGATTTTGAGTATTTAGCAGTGGCCAGGCGTGCACGTAACAGCTGTAATTGCCGCTTACACTTTTCACTGTCAAAGACAAAAATGGTTTTACTATTTTTTTGATAATGTTTACTATTAATTACAAATACACCGCTCGGTTTGCGTCATAAACATAGGGGAAAAGAAAGCTCACTGCATGCTTACGTCACTGATTTAGACACTGTAACGTGTAAAAGCTAGTAGTTACTTGGACTTACAATAATAACTGCGCATGCATATTCTAAATAGCGAATCGACAAGAAGGAAAACGTCACGTGATACCCCTCTTCAGTATATCAGTTACATGCTAACGCTTACATGTGTGATCTGATCACACATCACCACTGGTATATGGGTGGGCTTTTAGAGTGTTTGCTAAGGAAGGCAGGGTACATATGGGCGTATGTCAAGACCTGTGCTTCTTTCTAGCCATTGAATCAGAGCATGTCCTCTCCTTTCATCGATCTTTATGTAGCAGTTTTAAAGATTCAGTGAACTTAGCCGACACAATTTTGCTTATCGTGCTTGCAATATTTTCGCGTCATTACATCATAAACAAACAACTCCTAGGAATAGCTGCATTATGACTGACTCTTGAGCGTGTACAGACACTGGAAATTAAGATAGAAGTAACATTTAAAAAACACATCTGAACTGATGAAATAGAAGTAGAGTTTAGAAGGCACACTACACAATATAAACAGTGACATCTAGAAACACATGAGATTTAGAATGTGTCGCTTTCAGATCTACTACTAACTAATGTTTAGCTAGCTAGAATTAATTATGTGACATCACATCAACTGCTCTCCGCGTAGGCTCCAGGGTACAACTGGGGGAGAAAAGGGGGGGGGGGGGGGGGGATCGTATGAATGTACCAACAACCCTCTAACAATGATGTCCTAGATAGCGACCTAAAGTAAATGCGCTGAGAGGAAATATGCAACTTTTTTTACCTAGGTGTAAACAACAGCACAACGCCCTATAAGAAGAAGAAGAAGAAGTAAATACCGTTATCTGTGTAATATGTAGTAGTAATAGTAGTAGTACTGGTAGTAATAGTAGTAGTAGTAGTAGTAGTAGTAGTAGTAGTAGTAGTAGTAGTAGTAGTAGTAGTAGTAGTAGTAGTAGTAGTAGTAGTAGTAGTAAGTTAGTAGTAGTAGTAGTAGTAGTAGTAGTAGTAGTAGTAGTAGTAGTAGTAGTAGTAGTAGTAGTAGTAGTAGTAGTAGTAGTAGTAGTAGTAGTAGTAGTAGTAGTAGTAGTAGTAGTAGTAGTAGTAGTAGTAGTAGTAGTAGTAGTAGTAGTAGTAGTAGTAGTAGTAGTAGTAGTAGTAGTAGTAGTAGTAGTAGTAGTAGTAGTAGTAGTAGTAGTAGTAGTAGTAGTAGTAGTAGTAGTAGTAGTAGTAGTAGTAGTAGTAGTAGTAGTAGTAGTAGTAGTAGTAGTAGTAGTAGTAGTAGTAGTAGTAGTAGTAGTAGTAGTAGTAGTAGTAGTAGTAGTAGTAGTAGTAGTAGTAGTAGTAGTAGTAGTAGTAGTAGTAGTAGTAGTAGTAGTAGTAGTAGTAGTAGTAGTAGTAGTAGTAGTAGTAGTAGTAGTAGTAGTAGTAGTAGTAGTAGTAGTAGTAGTAGTAGTAGTAGTAGTAGTAGTAGTAGTAGCAGCAGCAGTCGACGGCTGTCAGCAGCAGCAGTAGTAATTTAATCAGTAGTATCCTATTAGATGGTATCCTATTAGACTCTCATGGATTTATAAACTGGGATATGTGGAGTTTTGTCTTTTCTAATACAGTCAAACCTCGTTAACGCGTAATAGGACGAACACTCGACTAACAAGAAATAACTTTTAGTCCCAGCAGGGACGTTATTCATAATACAAAATCAATAGGAAGTATATAAACGAGCAGGCAGATAGACTGGCCGGTTTTGCACCACTTGGTGGCGAAGTGATGTATGACAAGCTGGACGTTGTGAGGGTCCTGTGGGAGCGAGTGAACAGTGCGGAGACACAAACAGATCATTACGGTCTGCGGAGAATGGCGCTTCGGGGAGTTACCAGGGGATCTGGCCGACGTTCATGCTCAAGGGAAAGGCGAGACGGATGTACAATCAGACAGTTACTGGTACAATCTGAATTTTAACTCTTCGCTTGCTGCTGAAGATGGGAACGGAGCGCTTATGTGAGTGTCCCGAGTGTTGTGATGTCGATTCTCAATTCAACATTCATATTACAACTATTAGTCTCCACTCAACATGAAATGTTTTTAACACGAACTTTTGATTGTTTGGTCACTTCGAATTCGGGTAACAAGGCTTTACTTGTTTTTGTTACAGTTTTTCTTTGTTAAAACTTAAAACTGGAAACTGTTTAGATAATTAATTGAGTCCGCTCGTTTGCGTGTGGAGTTGGATATAGTCTAATTAAGTTGAAGCAGCCCCAGTTCTTCAGACTGAAAGAAAACAAGCAGACGACCTGGCGGACATTAGGAGAAGAAGTTACACTCGAACAGCTGACGGCCTTTTTGTCATGTTGGAGATGAAGATCCCATTCCCAGCCTTTATTAAACGCATCTTTGAAACACCTGTGGTTGACAGCTGCGCAGTAAGTTCAGTTTTAACTTTGACAAGGCTTATTTATGTAGTATGATGGTAGGTAGGAAATTCTCACCCCACCAGGACATACAGAGCGATAAAGTGTAAACACCTGATGACGTAAAGTGCCACCATGCGGATGAGGATCACCCGTGGAGAGGTCCTGAAAACCCCGTTTAACCATTAGGTTATATTAGGGCCTGCGGCAACAGCCAGGTCGGGGCTTCAAAATAACACACACACAAATTGCATCCCACAAGGGGACGATTTTCAGATTTTGATAAGAGTATATGATGAAGTAGGATTAAAAACATAATTAATTGTGTGGTGACTCGAACGTAAGAGGACGCACTGGAGGAAATAAATATCTCTCTCTCTCTCTCTCTCTCTCTCTCTCTCTCTGTCATCTGTCTGTCTGTTTGTCTCTCTCACTCTCTCTCTCTTTATCTATATATATATATATATATATATATATATATATATATATATATATATATATATATATATATATAAACCTGCCAACTCCATATGACGACGGCGACACGTCGCTGCTGAATAGGTTATGTATTGATTTATTTGTGATTAAGTTTATCAAGCTTTATTGTTAACGTTTAATCAATATAAATTCTTACTTAACAGACTGCAATGCCAATGACATTCACAACGTCAGATTTTTTAAACTAAGGCTATTTGAGTAACTTTTATGTAATTGGCCAGTTTCAAATGAATTGTGAGGTGTGTTTTAAACAGCATATTCAGAAAATGGCCAGTGGCTGGTTGCACAACATTGGTGTTGTGCCTTCTGCAGTAATATATTTGATATTATTTGCATGTGCTGGTTTATCATGACTGCTGTTCATCAGCTATGAATAGTAGTACTAGTAACATGCTGTAGGTGTTGGCACCTCCGATGGCTTCCTTATCCATTTTCTTTTTATAGGAGGAGGTGGCCATGCATTATCTGACATAACAAGTTGATATGCAATATACTGAATACAGAACTCCTTGAATATTTATGTTGCAGTTTGATGTCAGTAACATCTCTTCTAATGACTTGACATCATCAAATGGACTAGCAGAAGTTTTTCCTGCTGTGGAGGGAAACTCGCCAATAGTGTTTTCCTTTGAAAATCATCCTACTTGTGGGCAACATCTGTCAACACCAATACCACAAACACCAGCTTTTTTGAAAACTCAATGCAGATTTAAATCATTCAGAAAGGACTCACTATCTGGGCTACCTAATCAAGAAATAAAGAGGTAATCAGTAATCAGTCATGCTTAAACAAAAGAAACTTTTATTATTAATAGTTTGTATTACCAAAAGTAGCATACCCCTTGTGGGTTGTGGGAAAATAATACCTACATATTGCTACACTAACAAGCATGTCGTACAAGACAAATAATTAGGCATGTTTCTTTTAAAGGTAGAGTGCATTTGCCTGAGAGACAAGAAAGCAACAGTCTGCATACCTATAAGCAAGATCTGTGAAATGGATATGCACACAAAGCTCAAGTTATGGAACATGATCAAAGTCCAGAGTGAACGTACAACCAGTACTTTTCGTGGGAGTTTATGGCTGGTAAACAATAAAAAGATGAAAGTATTTCTGTTTTCTGTATATGTTTACAGCTTTAGTTTAGCGTCCACCTTCATTAATATTAATTCAGGTTAGTTCAAAATATCTTGTGCAATAAATCGCTCTCATTTAATGTCAGAAAGAGGATGCTAAAATGTTACATAGAACCTGTTCTGCTGTATGGCAGCAAATCTTGGAATGTCACTGAACAAATTAAGAAGAATTTGGAAGCAACAGAGATGTGGTTTCTGAGATGAATGTTAGGAATACCTTGGACGGCCAGAGTAACAAACAACGATTGCTTGAAAGAGGCTAATGAAAGTAGATCTCTATATACAACAATAAGAAGGAGACAAACACTGTTCTTTGGCCACATAATGAGAAGAGAGACATTGGAGAACGTCGTGACAACTGGAAAGATCAATGGAAAAGAGGTAGAGGCAGACCAAGAGAAATTATGCTGGATGCTCTAAAATGATGGCATGGAGGAATATCATCAAGAGAGCTGTTCCAGTCAACCAGGGATCGTGATCTGTGGAGACACATGAGCGTCTACACCAGTTGGCAGGGCACATGATGATGATGATGATGTAGTTCAGTTATTAACTCAGTGGAATACTAACTCTGTTAAAAGCTTGCAGTACTCTATTTTGAACTCATATTACTCTAAGAGTCATTTGATATAGCTTTCACTTTGGCAACAATTTAAACATGAATGTTATTCATATATGACCTAAAATGAATTGAATTTGTCATTCAGTATGTCAGATCTGTTCTAAATATTTCATTTAAAAAAAAAAAAAAGTAGCATTTGGAAATGAACTAATGTGTAAATATATGTGCCTGGACAGTAGCTGGGTTCCTGCTGCACTGACAACACCAATGTTCATGAGTTCACTCAGCAGTCTAGAATCTTGCTCTACACCAGCTGATGCTTTTCCGGACATCTTGGAGATCATTGGTGAGATGATGTGTATTGAAACTGTGATTTTTCCAGTTCCATATGTGTGTGTCTGTGTGCGGTGCCTGTGTGTTTGCATGTGAGCATGCATGTCTGTGTGAAAAAGGATGGGTTGGGTATTTAGGTATTACAAGAAATTAGATCTACAAATGATTCACATTTCAAGTTTTATGATCTGAGCAGTAGGTTACAAATCAAGATGTTCATTTGTTCAGATGTGCCAAACCATAAATTAGTTATCTGAGTATTTAATTTTCATTCAACTAAATCTGTTTAATTCTGTAAGTTTGTGTGTGTGTATGTCTATGTGTGTGTGTGTGTGTGTGTATGTAAAATATTATATTGTACGTTGCCATTTTACAATAGAAGGCAAAGGTAGTCCCGTGAGCTAGTGTCATTGGTGTGTCATATGTTAGGTTTCCACACATTAGAAAATGCATTATTTAAAAATACTGTGATTTGCATGCATAAATATATATTTATCTTCTTCTTTTTTGAGTCCATGCTGTGTGGCGTTGGTAGTCATATCTCCACAGCCTTTTGCCTTGAGTACTTTTTAGTTTCATTACTCTTTTGATCTGTCCAGGGTATTCTCATTCATCTATAAAACCACATCTCCACTGTTTCCAAATAATTGTTTGCTTATTGTCCAACTGTCCATGATTCACTTTATAATTATATGGTGACATTTTGTTAGCAGAGATTTTTAAAATTATTATAATTTTGTTTTAATGTATTCTTTAGTATTCTATTTAATAATATGTTACATAAATGACTGAAAAAAAATGATTTTTACAATGGACACTATATATTCTTATTAAAATCCTGAGGGTTGAGCAGGATATCTCTTATGTGAGAATTACTTTTTATTTTTAGATGAAGCATTGACAGCTGACTCGTGTGACACATCTTCTTTGAATACAAGTGTCCAAGTGAACAATGTTACTAATTCAGGTAGGCATTTAGTGGTCTACTTAGTGCTTCCCTAGGAATAAAATATGGCCACCTAGTGCAGCTTTGAATTTCAGTCAGCTTGTTTTATACCAAGCACTGATTGCTTTAATATTTTGCTCTTTCAGTATCAGACAACTCATTTTTATTAGTTACAGTTTAGACTATCTACCTCATCTTGTGTACAGTTTTAGCTGCAGAATTAGTCAATTATGAGCAGGAATGGGGGAATTAAATGGTGTGATTAAATCTTTAATGTGAATCTTTGAGAGAGAATTAAACAAATTCTTGTGAATCAAGAGGAGAGGAAAAACAATGCTGTCTAAATAAAGGCAAACCAAAATACACATGGATAAGAGAACTAGAGAGTGAAGTTGAAAAGATCAGGAGGACAGGGGGGGGGGGGGGGAGGCATCAACAGATAGGAAGACTTAACTTGAATTGGTTTAGGGCCTTTGCTTCACTGGATGAAGAAGAATGAACAAGTCTACATAGTGCTTGATATTACTTGTTTGAGGGTCTATACTCCATTGGAAGACTGAAGACAGAAGAAGAGGTGCATAAGTAATAAATTATTGCAACAACAACAAAAAACACTTTCGCTATAAATGACATAAACTGTAGAAAAAGAACAAAACTGAACAATGTTAGGAATCTGAAGCTCTATAGCTCAAAGATTGGTAAATTTGTTTAACAGTTTCTTGATCCACGAGTACTAGGGTTCAGCTTCTGTGAAAGACAGTTTATATATATATATATATATATATATATATATTTATTTTTTTTAACCAACTTATCTTGTGATTTTTTTTAACGAGTCTCACTGTGAAAGAAATCGTGGTCTCAACAGGTAAAATTTCAAGAAACCACACTGGGTACCCTGTAGATAGCCGTCATTGTGGAGTCTTATTTATTTTGTACTGCTCCCTCTTCAGTAATATATATGCGAGTGACAGTCCCTTGGTTCACCCATTCTGTCATGATAATGATAATGAGTACTGTTTTGTAATAGTGTCAATTAAAAAATAAATATTTGTCTGTCTTTTCTGCATCAGGATTAGACAAGACACCCAGAAGTGACAATGACCTAATAGAAATGCTGATCACAATTGCAGACCACATTGAACCCGAAACTGCTACATCAAGGAGCAGTTATCTATATACTCGACCTGTATGTACATTAACATAATATTTTAAATATTGTTTATGGTTCTTTCGCAACAGTTAACCCTACATGACGTCACAGGGACAGTCCAATATTTTATGGGGTGGTAAGACCGGGTTTGCCAGCTATCTATGCTTTTAACTACCCCAGAACATCTAGAACTGGACCTAAACCCAACCCACTTACATCCCACGAGAGAGTGCAGCCTAGGTTCCACGACTGCATGCAGCCTATCTTCCACCCTCCTGAAATATTGGACTGTCTGTTTGGGGTGAATAAAAACAAAAGCACTTTGTTTATATTCAATACCTTCATTCATTCTGTTCAGATTATTGGATTCCACCTATTATATAACATTATTTGAATTACATTAAATAGTATCTTTGTAAAAAAGTAAGTATGTGGTTTTTGCACTGACATTTAATGTCAAGACAGATCAAATACTGAGTTTAGAACACTGTTCAGTATTGAATCTTTGTAACTCTTCTACATGTTCTCACATTAGAGCATAGATCCTATGCCAGCTGTTAAGTCACCCTATCTAGTGCTATCTCCTGCAGCTCATTTCTTGTTCTTTGTATATTTTCTATTATCACCTTTACTGTTCCCAGTTTATACATACTCTTATATTCTAATTGCTAATTCTGTAGATTTCCCTAGGTAACATAGCTACTATTCTTTGCTTTCCCTAAAAGTACCAGCAACACAAGGACATTTCAAATTCTTAGTTTAATATTTAAAACTGTGGCAAACTTAGGTGAGAGCTTGCTTTACTTTATAATGTAGTTTTGACCCATACTATTCAAACACTAGATATAGCCTACAGAGATATCCAACTATAAGCACCTTCTCAGCATATTTGAACTTTGAACCTTATTTTATTCTTTCATTTTATTTCTGTTCAGTGGTGGAAGCTGGGGCTCACCATGTTTTATTCTGACTAACCATGACCAGTCATTAGCTTTGCACATAAGATTCTTACACAATAGGCTATATTTTTAAAACCAGTTAATTCCCTATTTGTTAGTATTTCTTTGCCTAGGTTAGCTCTAAAAAATAATCCACTCTTTTGTCCTAGGGAGCCACTGTAGGTGTAGCGGCTAGATGCTCACCTGCGGATCAGAAGGTCATGGGTTCGGGTCTAGACAAAGCATGACTTTTTTTCAGAAATGACCTTGGCTATCCAGGTTGACCCGGCCTTGTGTGGGTACAAGGTGTAGTCCTAGTAGGTAAAGGTGCCCGGTGTGATGCTGATAACATCATCCACCAAGTGCTGATTGGTCTATAAAATATTAGTCTACCACTATATTCCCAATAAGCCTGAAGGTGTGGAGAAAAGTCCTTTACCTTTACCTAGCTGTACTGTACACAGATCCACATAATTAATATGTGACTAGACAAAAGCCCAAAGTTATTTGGCATCAAATTTTAACTTTTTTAAAGTTAAGATGCTAAAAGTTAAGATTGTAGTGATGTTGCCAAAGGAAGATTTACTGAGATTTTTGCACGGTAAAAAACCATTTAAGTTAACCCAGATTAATACAACAAACATTTCTTTGGGAAAGAAAGATAGATAAAGGTAGAGAGATGGTCCAAAGGTGCAATGATATTGTTTATTTGAGACTTGATAACTTCATATGTTTACAATAATATTGATCAAAAAGATACCCTTACATTTTACACCACTCATAAATCTTGCCATTTCATGTTTAATATGGTGTCAATTTCAGGAGGATGTACTGCTTTCACGAAAAACTGGCCAGCGAAAGTGCCAGCATGCGAAGAGAATGACAGAAGATGAACAAAAATACTACAAGAGAAATAGGTCACACACATTATTCATTCATTGGTCTTATAGATTACTTTTTTCTCCAATAGTAAGTCCCTAGCCTTTTTTTTTTTAGCATCAAAGGCCCAAGAAGTAGTCAAGAGAGAGGTAAAAATCGGCGCCTTTTGCATTCGTTGGGCTTCTAGGTAGGAATCTATGAATGTATGATGCTTTCTTGGGACTGAAAGAGTTCAAGGAAGTATCTTACGATGCGTTTTTAGATACTTCTTGTCTTGTTTAATTACAAAACTCAAAAGAAAAAAATGCATGTTTTTGTAGTTGATTTCGTTAAAGACACTTGTTACAGTTGTTGAGATTCATCATCATCATGTTTGTATGGCAGTTCCATTCCAGAACATTGCTTAATTGTCTATATTTCCTGTGGATTTATGGCAGGATTTGTTTCTCATACATATAGCTAAAAGGTGCTGTCAACTGGCTTTGCACAGTAGTACAAAGAAGTCAAGCGACTAGTCCTTATTGTGAGCTTTAGTTCTTCTCTGCCTGTTCACTCCTCAAAGCTCATACCTAGAATTTGATATGAATTTTAGTTCTTATCTGCCTATTCACTTCTCAGAGCAAATACCTAGAATTTGATATGAGCTTTAGTTCTTCTCTGCCTATTCACTTCTCAGAGCACATACCTAGAATTTGATATGAATTTTAGTTCTTCTCTGCCTATTCACTTCTCAGAGCACATACCTAGAATTTGATATGAATTTTAGTTCTTATCTGCCTATTCACTTCTCAGAGCACATACCTAGAATTTGAAATGAGCTTTAGTTAGAATTTAACGTTGTCATTAACAATGAAAAAGAGTGAATATCACAGTAAAGGGAGGAGGCAGGAAGACAAAAGAGTAATAGGTGGGCAGTGATACAAGTGGGAGGCCAACATCAAGAGATGGAGGAGAGGCAGTCCAATAGAGTGAACAACCAGGACAAAAGACAGGGCATGTTGGAGATCCATTTCAGCCAAACCTTCACTGTTGAAGCGGCACCTGATTGATGATGATGATACCTAGGATTTAATATGAACTTTAAGAACAAAAGTTCATATTAAATCCTTTGAGGAGTGAATATATAGATAAGAATATTCACACCTCAAAGCACATACCTAGAATTTGGTATTAACTTTAGTTCTTATCCACATATTCGCTCCTCAAGGCACATACCTATAATTCGGTATTAACTTTAGTTCTTATTCACATATTCACACCTCGAGGCACATACCTAGAAGTCGGTATTAACTTAAGTTCTTATCCACATATTCACACCTCGAGGCACATAGCTAGAATTTGATATGAATTTTAGTTCTTATCTACATATTCACTCCTCGAGGCACATATTTATATTTGATATGAATTTTAGTTCTTATCTACATATTCACACCTCGAGGCACATACCTAGAAGTCGGTATTAACTTTAGTTCTTATCCACATATTCACTCCCCGAGGCACATAGGTCTACCTAGAATGTGGTATTAACTTAAGTTCTTATTGACATGTTCTCACCTCAAGGCACATACCTAGAATTTGATATCAATGTTAATTCTTATCCACATATTCACTACTCAAGGGGCATATCTAGAATTTGATATTAACTTTAGTTCTTATCCACATATCCAAACCTCAAGGCACATACCTAGAATTTGATATTAACTTTAGTTCTTATCCACATATTCACTCCTCAAGGCACATACCTAGAATTATACATTAACTTTAGTTGTACTCTGCTTATTTACTCCTCAAGGCAGCTTCCTTCACCAATTTCTTCACCCCTGTGATCCCCTAGCGTAGTGCTCCTCCGTCTGTACCTGGAACCATGTCTCCAGTTCAGTAACTAAGTCCTTGTCATCCACAAAGTTGACTTTTTTTTATTTGGAAACAAGAGGAAGTGAACCTAATCACAGGTTAAGTGAGTATCATAGATTGTCTTTCCTTGAATGAATGAATAAAACTGAATGGCAGTCCAAATAGCCTAATCAAGCAAGAACACAGACCTGATCCATGGCTCTGCTGATAGTGTGAGATAGCATCAAAAACTGTCCATGCACATCAGCATGAATATGATAATGGAAATTGTTTTTTTTTTTTCTTTCTTCTTTAGTTCACTATGATTTGGATTCTTATTCTTTTTCAGCATCCTGAGCCCTTGAGGTTCATTGCTGCAGATATTACCCATTTTGACTCCTCTCTCTGATTGGCCTTCTCTTTCCAGTTGGTGACTCTAAGTGTTTGTAGGTCTACCAGTATACTATCTCTTCACATTCTTCTTGGTCTGCCTCATGGTCTGATGCCAGTATGATTTTGATATGATAAAAAATTAATAATTGCCATGTTTTATGAAAATCTTGTGTCTTTACCTGTCCCTCTCTGCATGTCTTTCTGTTGTGTCAGTCTTGTTAGAGTACAAAGTTGACTACTGATGAACATAGTGAAACTTAATGAAGTCACAGTCTCCAACATTTGAATAAAATAAGCAGCAGTTACTGCTGCACTCCAGTGGCTCAGGATTCTAGTCCTAATGAAAAAAGAGACAATGGGAATCTTAAAAAAAAGAAATTAATCCACATAAAAGTGCCTAAGAATCTCAACAAACATGATAAGGAAAGGGCCCCCCACGCACACACAGACAATCTTATTGAGGATTCGAACCTGCATCTCCTCAAATCCTTATCACAATGTATAATTCTTTTTACTCACTTTTAAACTCAAATAACTACCATAAACCACTGGCGGATGCTACCAAACCTAGGACTAAAATCACGAATCTTGCGATTAATGAGTTAAATATTCTTCTTTTTCTTAGCTCTCACTCTTGGGAACTGAAGCGGAAAGTTCAGGTTGTTCACCGAATTCTGGACTTCGTCTTGTTCCAGAGCTTGAGTTTTTATGTACATCAGTTATGCAGATCTGGCTTATTAATATGCAGATTGTTGGTTCCACTCCCCACAGACAAATGCACTGTTTTCGAAGTACGCAACCCCTAATTAGCCACCTTTTAAGACATGCTTGTTAAGGGCACAGTGGTTGTCCCCCCCCCCCCCCCCCCCCCCCCCCCCCCCCCCCTCCCTCTAAGAGCCTCTGTGCCCGCACGTGAAAAATTAGTCAACTTCAAATAGATAAAATAACTAAATGCTTACTATAATCTCTATTGTTTATTGACAGAGTACAAGAATAAAGAAACCTGTGCAGTACTTTTAACAAGTATGATGTTCTGTTCTGGAGAGAAAAAATGGACTGTACTAGAACATTAGTCACTAATCTGTATCATCTTGTTGAATACTGTATTACATTCACAAATTAAATTTCGAGGTTAATTTAATTATTTTTGAAGCAAAATTACTCAGTTATTTATTATTTTGAATTTACACAAGTATAAGTTGCTGTAGTTACTTCATTGAAAAAATATTAATGATGTTTCTCTGTGATTAATAAAAAAAAATGATTTTATAAGAAATCTCTGTCTCCTAAGTGTATATTCTGAATTTAGATAATGCATCTATTTGTTTGTTCAACATGTTTAGATATGGTGGTGTTAAGAAATGAGCCTCATTAGCATTGTGTTAGTATGCTATGAGGAAGATAAATTTGCGACTTTGACAACGCTTGAAGTTCATCTTGCGTAATGTTGGACAGTTTTAACTGCTTCAGCGCCGGTTGCTGTATGTTAAAAAGAGCATCAGACTCCATATATAGATCAGAGCTTTAGATGTACCAAAGACAAATTAACTTGATATACCGGTCACAGTCCATGGGCTTCTACATTTATGTGTACTGAAGAAGTACTTGAAGGGTGCCGTAAAACAGGGGATATCCTGAAGATGTACCTACTGCATGAAATCTATGAACACAGACCAATACCTTTGTTTTTATAGACTTTTCTAAGTTAAAGAAGTTAGACAGGATATATGTGACAAGTTTATCAATTTTACAGTCTTCGTCAGAGGATGGAGTGGGGCAAAATTGGGTAGACCAGAACCAAGGTTGGTTAAATGCTGTTGATGATATCTAGAGTTGATAGTTAGGGGTGTAGACGATTTGGTGGATAACACTGTAAAGGAGGCAATTATTCGCAGTTAGTTTTCATAGCTAGTGTCTGTGGTTTAGAAGTTGTGAGAGCAGTTTCATAATTCCGACATACCTAGTGCTTTTTCTTCTTTTGCGTTTTGCCAGTATAAAAGAAGTGACACGCTGTGTTGTGATTTGCAGCTTGGTGCGATATCCACACCTTTCGTACTAGCACATCCAATTTCAGCAAACCCTTAAAACCCGCTTTAAATAGCACACTTGTCAAGAGACAGTGAGCCTGTTCATAATTTCGCACGGCAATTTTACATTCAGGAGTTTATCAGTAACACTAAATGGTCGACTCTAGATACCATACAGGTATAACACTGTTAAAACCAACTCAATGCTGTATGCTGCTAAATAGCCCGCACTTGAGATGGAACCCAGCATCAAGGAATTATGAAGTGCACTGGCAACACCTAGGCCACAGACAGGGAATCTTAGGTATTTTTTATACATGCACACCGGCAGTAGAGAGAAATATTTTGCAGTCCGGTATTACTCTCAGTGTTTTAAAATGGATGTGACTTCTGAATGACCCCTGCTGTTTATCATCTACATCGACAGTATGGGCAAAGATGCCAAACCCAGGAACAAAAATATTAGTAACGTCAGTAAATTATTTTTTACTTCTTCTTCTTCTTCACGTTCACCAGCTGTAAACTCTGGCGGAAGGTTCTGGTTGTTCGTCCACTACTGAACTGCAGTCCTGCTCCAGAACATGAGTGTTGCGTGTGCATCAGTTTTACAGATCTCATTCTCTTGAATACAGACTGTTGGTTCCTTGCCTCTCCGGCAGATGCACTCCGACTTCAAAGGAAGCTTCCCAATTAGTCGACTCTTACGACATGCTTTTGGGGAGGCAGTGGGTCTATTCTTGTTTTCCCCACAATGGGGCCCCGGAACCCACACGGGGGTATTTTTTACTGATGGCTAGGCCTAGATAGCAGATACAGCTATGGATTGCAACATCTCACATCCGTGAATGAAGTATGTAAAACAAATACTATATAAATCACCTGTGAAAAGACAGAAATAATGTCAACAGGAGGAAAGAAACAGAACCTAAATATAGCAGTAGAATGCAAAGTTTTTAAACAAGCATCTGAGGTTGCAAATCTAAGTGTTAATTTCTTCGTCCAGTTTCCCCAATATTTGGTGAATCTTCTTCTTAGATTTGTAACCTTAGGAAGAACATTCACCGAATATTGGGGAATTAGACGAAGAAATTGATCTCTGATGCAGTCAAGTAAGCCAAGTGTTTAGACAGCTAGCCTCCAACCCACCTTTACAGCATAAATAAGACAATCCCCATCAGCACAAAGAAACATCACATACGTATCCCCCACCCCCTTCTCTTCATCCTGTACTAACAGTACCAGACATTTGTCACCCACAACAAACCAGGACAGAAAATTAGTATCCGTAGAACAAATCTGTCAAAGGACTGCTTGAGTGACCAGAAGAGATAAAATCAGGAATGAGGTCATACAAGTTGGCATATAATCAATTCTAAATTATATACAAAGACAACAGATCAAATTATTTGTCAAGTTAGAGAGAAAATGCCTTGTAATACCATGCCAAATAAGGCATAGCCTACACAAAAAGAGGAGAAGGACGTAGAGCACAAGGTAGACCAAAAACAAAATTGAAAAATCAGAGAAACTTTACAACACCAAGATGGGGCCATCGAGGCGGTCGGAAGAACAACAAGCAGAAGCGTATATCTCACTTGACACCCGAAGCGGTAAAAGAAGTGAAGAAGAAAAAGAAGAAAGGTGTTGGAAAAGTACAATGCTGCATCTGCTGCTGTACTGAGGTTAGGCCAGTTGATATACATGGCTAGGGCGTTGTTTCTGAAAGACATAACTTTTTGGCACCAACCAGCGGACCACAGGTTGAAGAACATGGGTGCAAAGGATATACAACCAATTTCAAATGGCTCCCGAATATCTCGGTCACATTAACCCTTTCTATACCAAACCATCCATCTTACTTCTCTTTGTCATTACAATTATAATACTGTGCTCTTATTGTCTTCTGTCCTGGGTTCAGGTCGTGACTTTTTTTAAAAAAAAAAATGACCTTGGTTCTCAGGGCGACCCAGCTTTAAATGGGTACCAAGTACAGTTTTGGGAAGTAAAGGCGGCCGCCGTGATATTCACCACATCACCCACAGAGTGCCGTGGAAAATGGGTCCTTTACTTGTTATCATCTATCACAGACGAATTTGTTTTAACTTAACTACTCCTTCCATATTGTGTCTCTGTCCAACTTTTTAAAAACAAGTCTATTGCTTGTAAGCTCAACCACATCAGTAAGCATAAACTGACTGTTTGGTACTGAATGCGTTTAAAAAAAACATTAGTGAAGATTGCGGAAGCACAAAGACGTGTAGATCGTTAAGATCTAAAGAGACTTCAGCAGTCAGTGGCACAGAAGCATCTGGCCGACATGTAACACTCAGAAGAAAAGCAGGATGGAGCTACAATCTGCTACTTGTGTCATCGGAATTGGAACCCTACGCTGGCTGCTAAATATGGGGCGGTGCGTTTATGCGAATGTCCCGAATTATATTATGTCTGTTCTTAAACCAACTCAACTCATTAAAAGACACAACATTTATAAGAACCAGACTCGATGGCGAAGTTCTAGGCAAGAGACACACGTCTATTGACATAAGAGGATCATATAGACATAGCATAAGATATGGATGAACAGCTAGCTGCCTTTGACAGACTGTATAACCAGTATGAAGAATATTACAAGCAATCTTTCTTAGTCAATTGAGAGGTGAGAGAGAGAGAGAGAGAGAGAGAGAGAGAGAGAGAGAGAGAATTCTTGAAAGCTATATAAATCATGTCTTGATATTTGGAAGGAAATCATGGACGGTTCATAGATTAGTGAAAAATTATTTGGAAGCTGCAGAGATGTGGTTTTATAGACGAATGATGAGAGCACCCTGGACAGATAAAAGGAGAATGTCCTGAAAGAAACTGATTCACGAAGAGAACTGATTCTCCACATCAGAAAGGGACAGTCTGCATTCTTTGGTCATGCGCTGAGAAGGAGAAAACTGGAGTACATCGTGATGGTAGGAATGTTGGAGTGCAAAAGAGGCAAATAGAGACCGAGAGAACAGATACTGGACAGTCTGACATCACTGACATGGAGGATCATCTGTGTCAGAGTTGACTGAAAGCATACGAGACAGAAGGTTGTGGACAGACAGGACTACCAAAGCCACAGGGCATGGATTTTGAGGAAGAAGCAGTGAGACAGTGATGGAGATTTATTGTATGCAGCGTGTCTCCGACTCCTTCCTCGGTATCCAAGGAAAAGTTCCAATATTGATGGTGCCGGCTGATTTAAACACCCCGAGCCCTCTCCGGGTAGAAAATTTTTCAGCCCCTCTACTCACACCCAGCGGAATCAGTCTCTCCGGATATGAATGTTTGTCTATATTATTTCACTGTTTAATTGATTCCGTCGGCTCTGTGGCTAAGTCGATGCGAACGCTTCGTAATGCCGGGACGACCAATGAACGATTCTGTTTTCTCATATTTGACGACTTTCCCGCCTTTCTCAGTATGGTCTTGCCTAACGTAGATAACAGGATATATGATCACTTCCACGATCCTCTAGTACTGTCCAGTGTCTGGCTCCTTAGTCAGAGAGACCAGAGCGAAACTAATTGCAGTGTATGCGTCTCCTAACCTCATTGCTATCCTTGTAGGTTTGTCTTGATTGATGTAGGCGCACTCTCATTCCACAAATACGTTTTCCAAGGCCCCACCCAACCTATTTTCTACCATCCCTATGTGGGTTCCAGGGCTCCATGGGTTGGGATTTGGGGGGAGGTGGGGGCAGAATTGACCTACTGTATGCATACCTTGTAATTCCTTACTGACCTAGTTTCACGGACTCATATAAAGTGCTAAATTTGTACTCCATTTTTTTTAAAGTCGTCACCATGTGGGATGCAATGTTTTGATATTTGAAGCCCCACCCTGGCTTCTGCCGGAAAATAAATATGGCCTAACGGCTGAAAGGGGTTTCTTTGACCTTTCCACGTGCGATCCTTACCCGCATGGTGGAACTTTGTGACACCTGGTGTTTATCGCTTGTGTGATGTCCTGGTGGGGTACAACTTCCTACCTACTCCATTTCTTAATAGTATAGTTTGAACACGTTTTTATTGTCCAGATGGATTGAAGTAACTACTGTATCATAGACACGTACACATCACCATCTTAATCCCTGGCAGCAGTAGGTTTCCAAAGACGTAATCTTTCTAAAACTGACTCTATTTGCATCACACTGCGGCAGTTCCAGTAGCATACTATTAAAAGTTCAGCCTGTTTGTCTGTTTCTCCAGTTTTTTCTGGCAACTGCTCTCCTCTTTATTCTTTCACTTCCACTCCCTATTTTCCCGCCTCTTCGTTTGCCAAAGAATAAAGTATCAAGCTCGGTGCAAGCACTTCGTCTTTTCAGAATTATATTAGCTGAGATTGGATGTATTGGACCGAAAGGCATACATATGCCAACCTCCTTTCAGAGACCCATTGTGGAGACGACACCTCACTGAGTGAATTAAGAATCTTCATGCACTGAATTTGGAGCCGCGGAGGTAAAGCGGCTAGATGCTGACCTGCAGATCCCAAGGTCGGGGGTTCGAATCCGCATGATGCTGGATTATTTTTTCGTACATGCCCTTGACTTTCAGGTCAACCCAGCCTTAATATATAAGAGGTAAAGTCATGGGAAGTAAAGGCGACTGGTATGATGTTGACAATATCACATGTCGGGGGTCTAGCATAAAATACCCGATGCGCCACTTCTAGTGTAAATGCACTTTGTGAGTGAAGTTCAACCCCACACTAGCGATTAACACCCGGTGACGCAAAGTGACCCTATTCGGAGGAGAATCCCCAGGTACAACATACAGAAACCGCGTTCAACCGTAAGGTTTTAGTTTTATGAGGACCCCGGCGGTTATAAAGTAACCTAGGTCCGGATAGGGAGGCGTTTGATGTCATATACAAGAAATTGACCTTTACTTTTTTTTATGCATCCATTTCCTTTCTTCTTTCGTTCGTTTGAAATAGATTATCTATCTGCAATATTGTCTCGCCACTTATAATTCCCTCAGAGACCGTAAAGTTTGGACACATTTCCTGTTTGTGCTGTGCTGTACTGTAGGAAACTGTTAAAAAGTAGAACCGGTTTCTGAACGCCACGTTAACGTTAGAATAAACAGTACAAATACACAAATAACATGATCCTGTCATACCAGGCATAGGCAGGAAAAGTTAATATTCTGCAATATCCGAGTTATATTTTCTAGGATATATCTGATACAATGGAGATCCAACATTTTACATTCTATATATTGACGATCTTAGCGGCATGTCTGTTGTGTGTTGAAGGGATCGGTTTCAATCTTGCCTCCAATCAAAAGAAGTGCCTTCGTGAAGAGATTCATAAAGATGTGCTTGTTACCGGCGAGTATGAAGTTCAAGACAATGGACAGAGAGTTGACCTAACCGTAAGTCTTTTGGTCACTTTAGTTGCCTATGAGAAAATTAGTTGAATTAGATCAGCGGACTAGTAAGTAATACAAACATTATTATTAATAATGAACATTTCTTTATTATTATTTTTTTTTTTAATTTAACAACTTTAGCCCTTCCCTTCCCGCTTCCCTTTGAATTGATTGTTGGGATTGGAGGCGGAACCTTATTTTTGGAGTTTCAGTAAAAAGAAGACAAACCGGAACTCTGCAGAGGCCTTGAGAGGGGATTCACTTAATTTGCATACACAGTACATTATACGAAATAAAGTATTTAATTAACATTTATTAAACTTTGGGTTCTCCTTTGAATCAACCACCAAAATGGCGGCTTTAATATGATGGCGTTCGAAAGAGAGCTAAATTGGCCAATTTCTTGCCATAAAATATCCGAATGTGGGTCAGTTCTATTAAAAATATATGTGCCGGCTCCGGATATGGAAACAAATGCTCTGACAGGGTCTCGGCGATTTGTTACTTGCCGACCTGCTTCTGCGAGTGTGCGTCACCGTCGAGCGTATCCCCCGCACTGCTACGCACGAGTAGCAGCTACCGCATCTCCTGCAACTTCCTCCAATTACTGTACTCATGAGTCCCAGGCACCTAGCTTAGTCCCCATCCGCGTATAGCGGCGCGGGAGATACGCTCGGTGGTGAGGCACACTCGCAGAAGCAGGTCGGCAAGTAACGTATTGCCGAGACCCTGTCAGAGCATTTGTATGGTCTGCAGAAATGCTCAAAATTATCGTCTGCTGCTACTATCATCTGCAGAAACTGTCGGTATTTTCGTCTGCTACTACTACCGTGTACAATGTTCATATTGTCAAGTAATCCTAGTTTTGCCGCGATTTGTTCCTTGGCAGAAAGTCTGTATTTTAGATATACTCGAACACCGTCGTTCAGATATTTTTGGATATTTTATGGCCAGAATGTGGCATGCCGCCATTTTGGGGGTTGATTCAAAGGAGAGCTAAACTTTGTATATTCTTTTAGGGAACTGAATGAACTAACACTAGCTCAATCTTTATTTATGAATTATAATAAAACTGAAATCTCAACATTTATTCAACTTACTAGCTATTTATTAACAATAATTCTGATTTGCATAATTTGTTCATAATAATTATAATAATTTATG
This sequence comes from Candidula unifasciata, assembly GCA_905116865.2. NCBI lineage: Eukaryota > Metazoa > Mollusca > Gastropoda > Stylommatophora > Geomitridae > Candidula > Candidula unifasciata. Next base: position 42,877 of record CAJHNH020006445.1, on the reverse strand, counting down.
GATGTATTTAAAAAAAATCTTAGGAACGGACAAGCATGACTACTTTGAAAGCATTTGGTAAATTTTCAGATGGATGAAGTGATGAAGCCTGAATAAATCTTAAACTTGTGTTTTGAAAAGCTTCTTCTCTTCTTCTTCTGTTCGCTTCAAATATATTATCTATATCTGCAATGTTGTCTCTAGCATGAACTTCACTGTCTTTTGTAATTTACTCAGCGACCCGTAAAGTTTGACTTGCACCACCAATGTTGCTCTTGGCCAAAAGTTTTCCCTTGATATGTTGTCTTAGGTGCCAGTCCACTTGTGCACATGGCTGATTCGCCAATCTTAAATTTTGTGTACATGTGGCTGCGAAGTCGATTGTGTCCTGTGCTACCCTCTCCTGAGCTGCGTGTTCCTTAGAAAGTTGGCAGCATACTTATTGGTCTTTCTTCTAATAAATATTTGAATGAGATCTGTTAACATTGTGAATAACAGCTTAAATTATGTCACTGTACTACTCTAGTGCTTAGTTAAGCCTTGTGGTATATTTCTATGACCTGCATACTCTAAGAATTCATAGGGGTATCTCTATCTAGTTCAGTATCTCTAATCCTTAACCAAGTGTTCACAACATTATCATCACCTCACCGTCTTGATTTTGATCTTCTCCATTACTTTCCTGTTTGTTTTCACCAGTTTCATTTTCGGATTCACTACTAAGATGGGAGAAATTGGGCTTGCTAAGGATATTATATTATTCTCAATGTCGACTCTCTTGGAACACACACACACAAATCAGTGTGAAATTACTGAACACAACAAATTCATCAATGCCACCATTAAAAGGCCCAGCTGTGCAGGAAATGTGAGAAACTGAAACAGTCCGAGTGTCTGGTACGAAGACCAGCCAGCCAATCTCAAGGTTTGTATTATTATTGGCCGACTGACCGACCTGGTCTTATTTTTCATTATTCCGCTATCTGGCTGTTATTTAAAATTTTTTTTTTACTTGGGTGGTAATTTGTTAAAACAAGCAAGCACCCTTTTAACTGCCACTATTGCCTGTATTTACCACTTTTGTGGTGTAAGCAGTGAGTCTTTGAGCCCAAGGATATAGGGCGGCATAGATAGTGCTGTCGCCACAAATGTTAGTTTTATCCCCCCTCCCCACCGAAAAAAAATCCGCATTCGTACCAAAGATTTAAACTCAGATCTCCTGCATAAGAACCTAGCTTTGTTAATTGTTCGAGCAGCTGCTGCTCTTAAACTCTCATAATATTCCTATAATTTTAAAAGAAATGTAACCATTGCTTTATCTGGCACTGTTATACTTGCAGGTAACAGATTTGAGAAGCCACACTTTGTACTCAAAGGAAAATGCCATTAAAGGTCGATTTGCTTTTACCACTGACGAATATGACCAGTATGAAATTTGTTTTATATCCAAGGCAATGGGTACGCTTAGTACATGTAGTATTTTTCTTTTATTTGTTGTTTTCCTAGTTAAATCTTACTTTAATTTAGTTGTTTGTTTAATTTTTAGCTATAATTTATTACGCATTTAAAAAAAAAAATATCCAGAAACCATGAGTTCTTAACCCTTTGGCTTGGTACTATCGATATCGCAACCCTTCGGCCTTGATTCCATGATAGGTACCGTAAATCTGGGAGAAAGCTTTTCTGCCTACCCCCGGGAGTGAACCCGGACCACAAGGAGTTCGTCACCTGGTTACCGCGATCTCAGCTTTAACCAACTACACTAGAGAGCCGGGCAAATTTATTACGCACAAAAGTAGTACCAGGTAGTTTTCAGAATTGCTCGAGAAGGAAAGGTTGCTAAGAACTGAATCTGTCTCATGTCTACCTGTTAAATTTGCAAAGGCCTCACACTTGGCAAAATGGCTACTGCCAAAAGGTCAACCTTGCTTGTTTAATTCTTTTGGTGCCATTCAAAGACCTTATGCATTTGTGACTCCTTTGTCACAATCTCAATAACGCTTTACTCCTTCTGACCCAGTGTTACTATCTTAATCCTTTCGCCATGGTAACCTAGGAAGAAAAAAACTCAAGCTCCTATACTTTTAAGTTTTTCCTGAAATTTAGTGGGAAAAAAAAGGGGGGGGGGGATCCTTTAGAAAAAAAAACCCAGTCAATTTACACTTGTCACCAATTTATCATCCAAAACAGGAATAAACACTATAAAGTAAAGGAAGTAACCAGTAAAAATAAATGCAGCATTGAATCAGCTGGCTTACCTCTCTGGGGGCCAGTAAACTAATTGTAGTGTGACACTTGACCCTGTGACCATGTCACCCAGTAGCCAACCACTGTAGCCAATGGGAAAATAAATGGTTCAGTGTGCGCCTGCGTAGTGTTTAGTAAGCCCAGATATGAATATATTAATTAAATGACACTTCCTGCCATGCCATGTGATAAGTCCGGGGTTAGCTGACAATGACTAACAGGCTCAAAGTTTCACAGGTCAAGGTGTACACGAGGGCATCAGCAGACATTAACCATCCACTGCACAAAGCTTTACAGAACACAAAAGGAATGCATTTCTAAAGAGGCAGGCTAGACGAGCAACATCTCTTGCGGGTGTTAACTTGCTATCTCCACACATCCTTTGATGTCCGTCAGCAGTGTCGTCACCGTGCTGAGGCACACTATGACAATCTGCAACTGTCAGTGAGCTGATTCGGCACAGATTTCCATCAGATGCATGTCCTATGGCGCTGCAACAGTCTTAAATGTCAGACCGAAAATAGTCCTACTAATTGGCAGAAAGGTTCACATGTCCGTTACCATTGGCCTCATTGTTGGGACCAAAAAAGTGGGAAGCCATGCCGGATGCATGCTTTACCATACTGTCTTGCTAAGCTTCTTGGGATGGAGTAAATATCGGTACTCTCTGGTCCATTTCTAAATAAAAAGTAACGGTCTCTTTTCCATGCCTTTAGGCGTATTGGGAATATAGTTTTATAGACCAGTCGGCACAAGATGGGTGATGTGGTCAGTCAGCATCATGCCAGCTGCCTTTACTTCCCGGGACTGCGCCCAGTACCCACTCAAGGCTGGATCAACGTGGGAGTCGAGGTCATTGTTGAAAAAATTCCGGCTCCGTCAGGACGTGAACCCACGACCTTCCAATCCACAGGCGAGCGTCTAGCCGACAACGCCTCCATTTATGAATACAAAAAAAAAAAAAAAATCAGGGGAAAGCAAGGGTGTCAAAAGAGAACCCAGTGATGAAATTTGAGAAAGTTTAGAAGAGCTGGACCAGTTCCATTAAAAACTGCACGGAATAGGATTGAGAAATAGACTGGGGAACTTGTGTGTAATGACACAATAGGTTATGGGTTATGAGTCAGATTATCTTCTCAGCACTCCAGACACGTCCATAGGTGCTTAGTGTCACACAGCTTATGGTGCCAGTCCAATGCTGGTTGACAAGACTTCATATGCGTCCGGTGTACTTCACATGCTTGCCTGTGCCGATCTTTACTCCAAATTCTTGTATTCTTAGCAGCGACATGGACACGTTGCTTCTAAAATCCCGGGAACGTCCTATCTCTTTAAGGGCATTAACAATGTCTGCGTGATCCATGGGCAGGCCATCTGATAATGACTCAGGTTGTTATACTTCTGTTAGATCTCTACTTTACTAAAATTATTTATTAATTCTGTTGTTTTGAAAATGTTTTCAAGGAGGAATAGCTCCAGAAAGAGAGGTGTATCTCAGTGTCAAGCATGGGGTCGAAGCCAAAAACTACGAAGATGTGAGTATTCCTTGTTTTCTGTTTTCTACACCCTGTTCTGCCTTTCAGGGTCAGATTTTGAAGAGGCATCTGGTGCAAGCATTGGTGTATGCTACAGAGATGCTGGTATTCGTGGCCTCAGATATTCTTTCACTTGCGTGGGTGACCTGTAACTCTGCTTCTGTTGTGTCTAAAAAACGGGAAGGGCTCCATGTGGTGCACTATCTTGTGGTAGTCTTAACACATGTCCAGACCTGTTCATTTGGTGTGAATGTTGCAAGTTGGAAACTGAAAGTGTGAAAAAAAGAGTCCTTTACTTTTTAATTTTTGCAAGGAACTATCCAACAAACCAAACAACCAATCAACTCCCTGTCTGAGCATCCAGACAACTTACCAACCAACCACCTGTCTAAGCAACCAATCAGGCAACTTATCAATTGTCTAAACCCCTAGCCAGCTTACCAAGCAACAACCTATCTAAGCAACCTGCCAATTTATCAATTATCTAAACCCCCAGCCAATTTACCAAGCAACCACCCAACCTAACAACCAACATCCTTTTTAACCTACCACCAGTCCAAGCTAACAGCCAACCTACCAGTTGACCACCTATCCAACGAGTTAATCAAATACCACTTAGCCAAACAGCAGACCAATCAACCAGTTTGTTTCAAGCTTTGTGTATCTTTCATTAGATTGCTAAAGCTGAACAGTTGAATCTAGTTTGTGTTAATTTTTTAAATGTGTCTATCGTTAGATTGCTAGAGATGAACAATTGAAGCCCGTGTGTTTCATTTCTTATGTGTATATCGTTAGATTGCTAAAGATGACAGTTGAAGCCCGTATGTTTCATTTTTTATGTGTATATCGTTAGATTGCTAAAGATGAACAGTTGAAGCCCGTATGTTTCATTTTTTATGTGTATATCATTAGATTGCTAAAGATGAACAGTTGAAGCCCATATGTTTCATTTTTTATGTGTATATCGTTAGATTGCTAAAGCTGAACAGTTGAAGCCAGTTTGTTTCATGTTGTACTGTTTTTCTTTAGATTGCTAAAGCTGAACAGTTAAAACCACTGGAAGTTGAACTGAGAAGATTAGAAGACTTGTCCTTATCCATTGCTGATGATTTTGCGTACATGAGGCATCGCGAGGAAGAAATGAGAAATACCAATGGTAACAATTTTATTTATAAAACGTCGTTACATTGTAACAATATTATTTATAAAATGTCAGTGCAGCGTGACAGTTTTGTTTATGGAAAGTCAGTGCAGTGACCACACTTAGATGAGGTCGGAAGGTTCTGACAAGATGTCCCAATTTGCCCTGACGTATAATTCCATATGAGAATTATACTTCCTTCCATTTGACAAAATTAACCAGATCATAGTCATTGATGGGAAACATTAAGTACTGTGTTATTGGGAGTTTCATATCGCAGTTTTAACAAGTTAGTAACAAATGTACAGCTCTACTTTTTTGAGGGAGTTATAGCAGCACTGTGGCCACATGTTTGAATACCCTTTCTCCCTGTGTGGGTAGGGAGTTATATAGCAGCACTGTGGCCACATGTTTGAATACCCTTTCTCCCTGTGTGGGTAGGGAGTTATATAGCAGCACTGTGGCCATATGTTTGAATACCCTTTCTTCCTGTGTGACCCTTTCTCCCTGTGTGGGTAGGGAGTTATAGCAGCACTGTGGCCATATGTTTGAATACCCTTTCTTCCTGTGTGGGTAGGTAGTTATATAGCAGCACTGTGGCTATATGTTTGAATACCCTTTCTCTCTGTGTGGGTAGGGAGTTATAAAGCAGCACTGTGGCCACATGTTTGATACCCTTTCTCCCTGTGTGGGTGGGAAGTTATAGCAGCACTGTGGCCACATGTTTGAATACAATTTCTCCCTGTGTGAGTAGGGAGTTATAGCAGCACTGTGGCCATATGTTTGAATACCCTTTCTCCCTGTGTGGGTAGGGAGTTATAGCAGCACTGTGGCCATATGTTTGAATACCCTTTCTCCCTGTGTGGGTAGGGATTTATAGCAGCACTGTGGCCATATGTTTGAATACCCTTTCTCCCTGTGTGGGTAGGGAGTTATAGCAGCACTGTGGCCATATGTTTGAATACCCTTTCTCCCTGTGTGGGTAGGGAGTTATATAGCAGCACTGTGGCCACATGTTTGAATACCCTTTCTCCCTGTGTGGGGAGGGAGTTATATAGAAGCACTGTGGCCATATGTTTGAATACCCTTTCTCCCTGTGTGGGTGGGAAGTTATAGCAGCACTGTGGCCATTTGTTTGAATACCCTTTCTCCCTGTGTGGGTAGGGAGTTATATAGCAGCACTGTGGCCATTTGTTTGAATACCCTTTCTCCCTGTGGGGGTTTCAGGGGCCCTATTATAGGGGGAGAAGAAAAGAATAGACCCACTGCCTTCCCCCCTCCCCCAACAATCATATCATAAAAGCTGGCTAATTAGTGAGTTTTCCTTCAAATTTGGAGTGCATCTGCCTGAGATGCAAGGAACCAACAGTATGAGCATTAATAAGCCAGATTTGTGAAATTGATTTGCACACAAAACTCAGGTTCCGGAACTTGACTAAAGTCCAGAAGTGGACGAACAACCAGAACTTTCTGCTGGAGTTTACAGCCGGTGAGCACTAGGAAGGAGAATCTAGTTTTTTTTTTAAAAACACTTTATTATTTATTGTTTGTGTCTGTGGCTTGGGGGTTGCATATGCGCTTTGTAATTCCCAAATACCTGGTTTGATCCAGCAGCAGGTGATTTGACAGCAGACCGTTTGTGGTGATTTTGACAATGGTATAGATTGCCGACCATTCAGGAAAAGAATGGTAGACTACTGAACTTAACCCTGTCGCCACAAGAAACGTCAGAATGTACACTTCTGGTTAGGGTCAATTCCTCAATAATGCCACTTTTCTGACCTGTGTGTAGTGACCCGTTTAAGAGAATTGTAGTTGATGCTTTTAGCTGTGTTCACGCCTGTGCAAATGTTCGTGAGTCATGATGTGAATATATTAACAAAAAATAACATTTAAAGTTTTTCCTTAAAAGCAAATGGTTTTTTTTTAAAGCCAAGTTGACCTCAAATTTTCCAGCAAGCCTTATTGATAGAGGTCATGAGGTCATGGCAAGAGTCACCTGATATATGTGTCCGTTAGGCCTCCAAGAATTTATTTCATTTAAAGCTTCAGTGTTTAGTGTTTATTGATTACAGCTATTAAATCTCTATATATTTTGTGAGAGGAATGTAGTTAAATTTTTTTGTTTAAAATTAGTAGTGACCCATATAAAATTGTTTTAAATGATTTCTTTCAAGAATTCCAAGAGGGACCTTGACTAAATTTTTTGTTTTAGCATTAACAGTGCAAAAGGGTTAAAATTGCTTTACAAAAACCCTAAATAGCCAAAAATGCTGAGATTGGTCATATTTTGGATACACAACAATTTATTTTAAAAATTTGCTATACAGTATATGTTTTTTTTTTTTAGTTTTATCCGACATACATTTATGAGTCTTTAATTTTTGTGTATCATTTTGTTCTCCCTCCACAGAGTCCACTCACTCTCGTGTAATGTACTTCAGTATATTCTCCATGTTTTGCCTTCTGGGACTGGCAACCTGGCAAGTTCTCTACCTGAGGAGATATTTTAAGGCGAAAAAGCTTATAGAATAAATGCACGTTGCTGTTTAAGTAAAATTGTTGTGCTTGTCTGTTAGTATATTGTCGAGCAAGTTGAGGCTAGATACATTGCAGGGTGTTAGAATGTAAGAGTAATAGAAATATTTGAGCAAACCATCAAATGTTTTTCAGTAGTCCCTGTTTAATGAAACCACCTTATATTTTTGTAACTCTTCTTCTTCTTCTTCTTCACATTCACTGGCTGTAAACTGTGTTGAAAATCTCTGGTTGTTCCTCCACTTCCAGACTTCTTCCACAACCTGAATGTTGCAGGCACATCCGTTTTACAGATCTGGCTTATTTGTATGCAGATTGCTGGTTCCTTGCCTCTCAGGCAGATGCACTCTGACTTCAAAGGAAGACCCTAGTTAATCAACTCTTACAACATATTTGTTGGGGAGACAGTCTGTTTTTTGTTTTCCCCATGATGGGACCCGGAATCCACATGGAGAGTTACTCAGTCATCAGGATCGGTGTGAGAAGAGAAGATAAAATCAAGGATGAAGAAATTAGAAGAGGGCGGACTGAAACCAGTCATACAGTTGTTGAAAGAACAACAAGTGAGATGGTTTGGTCACCTGACAAGAATGCCCTGGTACCAACTGCCACAGAGAGCAACGCTAAAGACCTGCAGGGAAAGACCATGCAAGACATTGAGTGACATCATCAGGAGCAACCTAACAGAAATGTACACCAACTTTTACAATACATTGGAAAAAAGCGCACTAGCAATCGTTACATTTCCCTCCAACACCTCGCTGATGTAAATGGTGGAAGAGAAGAAGAAGAGGAAGAAGATCTTCGGGATTGCACTCACAGAGTATTTGAGGTGCTTGTTCTTCAAAGCAGTGATCTGGGTTCTGTTCCTTTTAATGTTATAATTTTTCCAGTTAGTAAGAAGATCAATGCAAACAAAACCAAAACAGTGCAATTCAGGAGAAATCCTGGTCCACTGCATATACAGCTGAATAGTTCTGGGCTGAAATAATTTGGAAAATTTAAATATCTTGGACATTTTGTCACAGAAAATGGCAGAATTGACAGAGAAACAAGAACCAGATACCAGAAGGTAGTACCCTTTCTCATGCCTTCATGGCATACAGGGCTACACCTTTATTTTCTAGATCAATCAGCACACATTAGAAGATGTGGTCAACATCACATCGGCCATATTCTCATGACTCCACCTGCTGGGTAGACCTGGAAGACCTCTTCCGGTTAAAATGGACGTTAGGCAGCGGCACTGTTCGAAGCAGAGGCAAATGTTTTGCTTCTGCTGGATGGTGGCCCATGTATTTTTGCTCCATTTGTAGACTGGATATAGTTTCGTCGCCCAGCTTCTGAGTTGAATGCATGGTGTGACACTGTGAGCTGCGGATTGCATTTGGAATGTTTTTTTGACTGTGACTAACGTGTTGGTGTGAATTGTAGATTCAGAAAATGGTGCGATGCCTGTCGTGCAATGTTGGCAGTGCCCGTATGTTATTAAAATTGATCACGTGGGCAACTGCTGATCTGTTGGCAACAAGTTCTGCTATCATCAATGATGAACTGCATTTCTAATGTTGGACTGTTTGTGTTAGCACTTCGGATGGCTACTGTATGCTTTAATGCGAGTGTATGCTAGGTATGTTGAGACAGCAGTCTGTCAATCTTTCCACAAGGGACTGTGATAAACATTCTGTGTGTTTTTCGCTGGCACAGGAGCAGAGCAAAGATGGGGCGACCCGTTTGCTATGAAGCTGAAACTAAGACTACCAGACTACCTGGAAGACAAAGTAATTTTTGAAGAAAAAAGTCTGGTACCACTATGACCCAAACCCAGGACCTTCCGCTCTGCAGGTGAGCGTCTAGCCACTACACTACAGTGGCTCCCAGATGTCAGAAAGCAAGTGCATATATATACTAACTGTCATCATTAAGAAGACATCCAAACAATGAAAGAGCTGACAGGTTGGCTGGATCCGCTATCACTACCGACGGTCAGCCTATGGATCATGCTGATATTATCAATGCCCTCAGAGAAATGAGAAGGATAGAGGACTTTGGTGGCTGTGAATCCACATCACTCGCCAGAATAGCAGACTTGGGAATTAAGATCGGCACAGCAAAAACCGAGACGCACACCAGACACATCAGAAGACTTGTTAATCAACATAGAACTGGTACTATTAGCCATCGGACGTTGGGGTTCATACTGAGGGGAGGATCTGAGCACCTATGGACATGTCCGGAGTACAATGATGATAACCCAACTAACTAACATCCAAACATAACTATGGGTGCAGAAACAATCATTATGAACTCTATATTCATACCAAAATTGAGCTACCAGTGCCAAACATGGACATTATCTAAAGCCTGTGTATGCAAAACCACCTTGTGCGAGATGAGATGTCTGAGAATACCCGCCAGCCTAACCATCCTCGATCAAGTAAATAATGATACTGTCATGCGGATTATGGGAACAATACTTTATACTAGATTCATCGAGAAACGACAGATCTTGTGGTTTGACCTTGTAAGAATGCAGAAAAATCAAATACTATCAGTGGCACTACATCTCAGTAGATCAGCTAAAGAGCAAGAGGACAACCACGAAACAAATATGGATCGACAACTTTTAAGGCACTTTACACCTCCATGGCATGACAATAGCCTGTGCCAGCCAGCGTGCACTGGATCTCAATTTGTTCCTTCCCAGGACACTAAGTGGATGAAGTGGTTTATGATGATAATGGCTATGTTGTCGACCCACCCTCAGAGAAATGGATACCATTTTTCAGAATGTTTTGGAAAGTCCAGTAGTCTTTGAGTGAATGGGCTAAGGGCTTTTGCTCCATAAGGAGATAAAAGCCAGAAGAAAAAAAAGAAATCTGATAAGGAAATTTGATCGTGGCTAGAATTGGCCTCCAACTTCAAATATCATGACATAAAATATATGAAGACCCTATACTTGATGCAGTAGCATAGTGGCTAGTCCTTGCTTATTGGCTCAAAGGTTTTGGGGAAATCCATACTGAATTTATTTCTTCTTAAAATTGACCGTGGCTGCTGGCTCAATCCAGCCTAAAATAGGTACCAGGTTATGTCATAAGATGCCTGGCGTAAATCTGACCGCATCACCTAGTGATGACAAGACTCAAAGAAAAGGCTAGACAGATATAGTCAGTCAGTTACTGGTGCCATTGGGATAGGAACTCTTCACTTGTTGCTGAAGTTAGAGACGGAGGGCTAATGGGAGTGTACTGAGTGCTGGGATGTCGATTCTTAATTAAGCATTCAACCTAATGATAACTGGACTACTAAAATGTATGTTTAGCATCTTATGCCTAATACTCAACTGGCAGGACAAGGGTCCTTAACTTGTTTACTTTTGTTTCTACTTGAGAATCAGAAATGTTGTGTTGTTCAAAATATATTATATTCATAAATAAGATAGATTGTTGTTGCTGCTAAGAAGTTGTTGGGGTAGAGAAGAGCAGCTTATTGTTATTTGCTGAGTTTTTCCATGGGATATTTATTTTATCTAAGCTTGAAGCTCAATGAATTTTCCTTAAGTCCTAATGAAATGATTTTTCTACTACCTTCCTCAATTATTGATTAAATTTTAAGTGCATTTGTTAGTTTCGCTTCCTTCTCAAATGTTAAATTCACCATTTTTGCCTTGTTTGAAGTATTGATTAGATATTTGTTATATGATTTTCGCAAACTTTATTAAAAATAACCAAAGAAAATAAATAAAAAGTAAGTCTGCAGTGTCGCCATGTTAACTCATTGATTACCATTCATTGGTTTGGTTCTACTTACATTATTCTTTCTACTTACATTATTCTTTCTACTTACATTATTCTTTCTACTTACATTATTCTTTCTACTTACATTATTCTTTCTACTTACATTATTCTTTCTACTTACATTATTCTTTCTACTTACATTATTCTTTCTACTTACATTATTCTTTCTACTTACATTATTCTTTCTACTTATATTATTCTTAACTCCTCATGTCATGTCCAATTGTTAAACTAAACTATTGTACTCCATTTATTAATTTAACTCATTCTGTCTGGAAAATCCTATTTTTTTAAGTCGTTCTCGCCCAAGCATACTAAAAAAAATGCTTTTGGAAAAGTGCTAGAGAAAGTTACTGATGTTAAACCACAAATGGTTTTAGAAAAGGAAGGTTGGGTTGAAAAGATTAAGAAAAGGAAGAACTCCTGCCAAGATGCCTGGTCACTTGATGGTCAGGGAAATAAACTTTTGCTTTTGATGTTTTTGAGTTGTCCTGAATAGACAGGAGATGGTAGTGGCAGCTCTTGATCTCGAGAATGCCTAGAATATAATCAGATATGGCATACTGATGTCTAGCAAGCAGAGCTAGAGGTCGACAAGGCAACCAGTGAATAGATTGGTTATCCGTAGCCATGGATACTAAGGCTGGCACTAAATGCCTATTATAAAAACCTGATGCTGAAAGGCAGAACAGGACTAGAGAAGAAGAAAAAGATATCTGCACTTCTAGAACAGGGAGTCTGTTCCTGGCTGGTGAATTAAATAGCAATTGACTTACATTTCTGTATGGTTGCTCCTTGCCTGTATGGTGAACTTCCTTCCACAAATAAAAATTATGTTATGCAGCATTTCTTTGACAGCAAAGGTCAGAAAGAGAACTAGGCAACATTTCTTTGTCAGTGAAGGTCAGAAAGAACTAGTCAACATTTCTTTGTTAGCGAAGGTCGGAAAGAGAATTAGGCAACATATCTTTGTCAGTGATGGTCTGAAAGAACTAGGCAACATTTCTTTGTCAGTGAAGGTCAGAAAGAACTAGGCAACATTTCTTTGTCAGCAAAGGTCAGAAAGAGAACTGGGAAACATTTCTTTGTCAGTGAAGGTCAGAAAGAGAATGAAGCAGCATATCTTTGTCATTGAAGGTAGAAAGAGAATCAGGCAACATCTTTGTCAGTGAAGGTCAGAAAGAGAACTGGGCAACATTTCTTTGTCAGTGAAGGTTAGAAAGAGAATTGGACAAAATATCTTTGTCAGTGAAGGTCAGAAAGAGAACCGTGCAACATTTCTTGGTCAATGAAGGTTAGAAAGAGAACTAGGCAACATTTCTTGGTCAGTAAAGGTTAGAATGAGAATTAGGCAACATATCTTTGTCAGTGAATGTTAAGAAAAAAGAATTAGGCAAAAGTCTTTGTCAGTGGAAGTAAGAAAGAGAATTCGGCGATATATCTTTTGTCAGTGACCTGATGCAATATAGTTTATTTATGTATATGTCATACCAATTGCTGATTTGAAAAAAGAAGACACAAACAATAGATTGCACAATTTATTGCCTTGCATATTTCACTGTCAAACAGTTTATTTATTCTTGTGTTTGCCCCAGAATAAAAATAATAACGTGCAGGAAATACTTGCAGATATATTGAACAAATGAGGATACCGAAGAGAAACCCTAAAAGAAATGTTGCTTAGAGAGGCCAAAGGTACTGGACTGGAGTTTGTTCATGATATTGAAGGAATTGCAGAGGATACAACAGAATTGAGGACTAGACTGTAAGCCCTAAGTGACACAAGGATCCAACTGTGTGAATGTGATGTGTTTGCAGTTATCAATCTTCAAGTCCTTTACAGAACATCGCTCTCTTCCTTAGCCAGTGCCAATACTTCTTCAATGTCCTGTATCCATCTTTGCGGTGTTCGACCCCAGCCTCGCCTTCCGAAAACTGCATCCTCCATCAGTCTTTTCCAAGCCAGCATGACGCTGGATGTGGCCAAAATACTTCAACTTTCATGACAGGATGTTGTTTATGAGCCAGTTCTCCTTGATGTTCAGCTCGTTTAGAATGTCAATGTTTGTCCTTTTCTTGATCCATGGTATTCATAGAATCCTTCTATAACATTTCAATTCATGTTTGCATTGTAAACTGGAATATTTGTTTCATTAAACGTGATGAGCATGTTTTGTTTTTCATTCCACATTGTTGATACTGTTTACATGAGTCATTTCTTATAACGTTTTTTTTTAAAAACAAGGGTTGAGTGTTAGAGTCATATCAGTACTGCTTTTTTATTTGGATAATGTTAATTAAAGTGTTTCTTTTTTAGGAGTTGGTTTTTGTTTCTTATTGCACATTTCTTGGAAATACAATTTGTTCTTGTTATTTTGAGTGTTATTATTTAATCTTTACTATGTATGTTGAGAGTAGGAAAAATACACATTTAGGTTGTTGCTCTCTCTCTCTCTCTCTCTCTCTCTCTCTCTCTCTCTCTCTCTCTCTCTCTCACACACACACACACACAGAGGCTGCATCCATTGATTAACAAACATTCTTCTTCTTCTTCACTTCCTCTTTTACCGCTGTGGGTGTCGAGGGAGATATAAGGTTCTATCTCTAGCTCTTCTGGCCGCCTCGACCATAGGCACATCGTGCTGTTGTAGAGTTAAGCAAAACTAAACATTCCCTTACCTGCACAGTCCCTGGCTACAGCACTTATCATGCGGCCTTAACCCCCCCCCCCCCCCCCCCCCCCCCCCCCACTCCCCCCGGTTTACATCACCTTTAAAGGTGGTTTTAAAAAAAGAGTAATTACAGTATATTATATATTACAGTGTATAGGTGTGTGTGTAACCAAAAGGTTTTAAAAGAGGCGGGAGCCGGAAGACAACTTTCCACAGACATCAGAAGAAGACAGGTTATCATTCTTCTGCCATGTTATGAGAAGAGGGAAAATAGAACATGTTGTGACCACTGGAAAGATCTTTGGAAGGAGAGATAAAGGAAGACAACGAGAGAAGATGCTTGACAGTCTTGTTGCATGTCATGGAGGTGTATCGGCACACGAACTGATACATGCTGCAGGAGATAGCAGATTATGGAGAGGCATGATCGCCCACGCCAGTCGGCAAGGCACCTGATGATGATGTGTGTGTGTTTCAGAACGTCGCTGTAGCCAGGGGGAGGGGGGGGGGGAAACTACGTCCAAAGATTTACAATGATGGGCTACCAACTTGTTTACCTCATGAACATTATTAACTCAGCATCCTTTATCATATCGATGAAGAGATTCCCAGGTGGATTTAGTCTTAAATGGGGGTACTAGTCTATGTTCTGAGAAGTCACGTTGGCTTGCATAATGTTGAGCCACGGCTGTCTCAGGTTTATACTCACGGTCTCGGTTGAGCACATCACGCAGCCAGTACCGATTAGTCCATTAAATAATATGAAACGTCTAACACTACGCTTAGTGCACCAAAGGGGTTGGTTAGTCGTTTCTATTGAGCATATCAAGAAAAGATATGAAACCGAACGAAAAGTATTTTAGCAAGCTTCACAATATAACAAATACAAACTGAACGTTGTGGCTATGGAACCTTTATCAGCACATACAAATCAAACAATACTACACAGATTCATAAAATCACTTAGCTGGTATCTCGAAGCAGCCAGGTAGGTTGTTTCTCAGCAGAATGACTACACGTGTCGGCTGGGAAAGGGAGGGGGGGGGTGTAGATAAATACCCCATGTGGAGTACCAGGGGCCATAACTAGGGGGTTGGAGATAAAACTGTGAGGGCAGTTCAATCAGCATAGTACAGAGATCGTAGCTCTCCATGTCTGGCTGTTTCGTTGCCGCCTGTTTTAAGTCTTAGATGTTTATGAGGCCCATCGTTGAGCCTTCCCTGATGATGGTTTTTACGCAGGGTCTTTCTTGGTCTTCCTCGTTTTCTTTTCCCTTCCGGTGTCCATATATGGGCATAATAGGGGAATCTCTTATCCAGTCTGTGTGCATGGCCCAGCGGCGCTTTCTCATAAAGTTTAAGACTTTATCATGTTTGGTCTCTTGTCTTAAAATGGATCCTTAACGTTTATCTTACGTACTCTCCTCGTGTTGGCCCAGTTTGTAATGTCTTCAGTACAGACACTTCCCTGACACGCAGAAGTGTGAGGGATTAAACGAGCGAATACTTTGGCAGCAGCAATGGGAACACTCCTTAGAGACGAGACAATTTTAATATATGTTGTAACCGAAGAGCGGTTGGCGAAAGGCTGAGAGAGACCCAGTTCGAATTCTCAGTAAGGTTGAAGATTTGTGTGTGTTTTGATTTGTAGAGAGTAAACAAAAAATGCTAACCTGCATAGTCCGTGGCGACAGCCTTAACCAAGCGGTCTTAAAACCTCAAACTCAAACCCTACCCCCTTCCCTCCCCCATTTTTATTCACAAAATAACATGTATCTTAATGGCAGAAAGTGTAGTTACTTTTCGATATTGCTGTACAAGGTAAAGGGATTCGGTCTATGCCCGGTATTAGTTTTTGTCTGGCAAATTTCCCCAAGAATGGTTTTACGGTCTACTTGTTGCTGTTTGTGCGTGTTTATTACGCACAGTTTACACGAATGACCCTCCTTTTTGTGAAACCTTATCACTTTAGGTTAGCTGCATATGGAGACCCAGGTACGAGTCCTTGGTAAGGTTGTGGATTTTTTTCCCGCTTTCTGAGAAAAAAAAAAAAAAAAACAAACATCCCAACCAGCACATTTCGTGACGGCAGCCTCAGCCATGCGAGCCAATATCATCATTCTCAACCCCCCCCCCCCCTACTTTTGGGCGGGGGGGGGGGGGGGGGGGGTATCTCTTTTTTCTGACGTCACAAACCAACTCGAGCATTTATTGGCACAATGTGATTTTACTAGGTAATGTTGCGTTCAATAAATTATGTTCACCTTCTCAACTTTACGTCCTTTGAACGTTTTTCGCCCTAAACACACCGTGATTGGCCGTTATTCATGTTTTGTGACTTTTCACACACGCTTGTCTTTGTTACAGGTAAGTCACCTTGTGTTTTCTTCGACGCTTATACCGGCGATATCCCGTGTTCTATATTACACGATGTGACTGCTTTTAACGACCCGCAACATCTAGAACTGACCCTAACCCTCCTACCCCACATCCTCAGCCTACGTTCTACGAGAGAGTGCAGCCTATGTCCTATGGTTTCAGAATTGTCAACATTTTCGGCGGGCCTAAAAAAGCCGTCTTGCTGCAGAAAAGCAAAGCTGCTCTCCTTGTCGCTTCTCAACGCTCACAGCTTAAGTAAATTCATGCCCTACTTGAAGTTCCACAAAGCTATAATATATGCAGTCTCGCCGGCTGCTACATCAGCCAGTACACGACATGCAGTATACACGGTTCAGAAGATCGAAGCAATGCCACGTCACACCCCTGTAACTTAGACTAGACCCTGTGAAAGGTCACAAAGCATGAATGAACGGCAAATCACGGTATGTTTGGGGCCGGAAACATTACTAGAGCCCAACTTTATTACTCAAACACCACAGTCAAAATCAACACACAGAGGGTCTGCTACCAAGTAGCCTGCAGCGGTCTTCGAACCCAGGGATAAAGTGATTGTGAAACGACACACACCACCCTTAAGCCACTCCCATCCTGATTCTTTTAACATCCTGATGTTCAGTTTTTGTACAAGTTTTTTTTTAAATCTTATTTTTCACTTGCCTTTTAAAATGGCAATGTAAGATTATACAGCTAGGCTGAGATATCCGTGCTTTTTGGCCCACACGTCCGATTTCAACAAAGCCGAATTTAGATGCATTTTACGACATGACTGACAATGTAAATGTAAAGCAGAAAATGCAGATGTCAGATTTCTAATGTTGGCGTCACACGGTAATGTAACACTAACTCGACTTTTGCGTTATCAGTGTACGGTTAACAGTCCACCTGAAAAAGTAGCTCATTCGGGAAGTTGTGATAAGGGCTGAATTGTTTGATAGCACAACCAGCTCCAAGATAAAAAAAAAAAAAACACACACACCACACATCAACAACAACACTGGCTCTCAGAGACATATTCAAAATGGCGTCATAGAACCACCATTCCTTCGTGGTATGTCAACAGGGTTAAATGATTGTAAGTAGTGAACACTTTTTTTTAAAGCAACAACAAAACATGAGGACGGAAGTGGAGGCAGTCACTGCAGCTCTGAAATGGATATCTGGGAACAGTTTCAGAGGAATCATGGTATCTTCTTCTCAATGGTTATAGTAAAATGTTCAAAGTGGACAATTGTGGCTTGAGTACAGCCAAGCACGTAGTCAGTACAGGAACTTCCTTGTATATACTGACAAACTGAACTGAAGTGTGAGGCACAGGGGACACTCATATTATCATAAAATAAAGTAAAGGTCTCTTTTCCACGCCTTTAGGCATATAGGGCTAGACCTATCTTTTTATAGAGCAATCGACACAAGATGGATGTTGTGGTCAGCATCACGGCGACCGCCTATACTTCCCGGGACTGCACCCGATACCCACTCAAGGCTGGGTCGACCTGGAAATTAAGGTCATTTTGTAAAAAAAAGTTCGGCTCCGCCAGGGAACGAACCCTCGATCTTCCGATCCACACGCGAGCATCTAGCCGCTACGCCACGGCGACTCTCATATTATTTTTTTTTAAATTATCGTTCACTGGCTGTGAATTCCGGTGGAAGGTAAAGGTTAATCGTCCGCTTGGACTTTTGGCTTTCACCTGGACCTGATTTTTGCGTGTACAACCGTTTTACTGTTCCCTGCCTCATGGGCAGCTGTACTCCGACTTCGAAGGAGGACGTCAGGCCTATTTCTAGGGTGACTGTGGCCATTGTTTTGTGTGGTGTCCACTTTGTCTCCTTCTCCGCAGGTTTGCCCCCAGAGTACCCCTTTGGGGCAGCCCCCTGTGGAACGGTTAGCCCTCAAGGGAAGGCAGGGGCAGATCATGGGCATTCCCCGCCATGCAAGGAGGCTTCCATGTATGCAGAGCCAGCACATGGCGCTCTGGTTCTGGGCTCACCCAAGGAATCGTCACGTCCTGCACATGTCTGCTTAACCTCACAACCGTATTAGGCTTCCCGCTCGACAAGGGCTGCGCCCTCTGGAAGTCAGCGGGGAGCAGCCCGTGGGTTTTGGACTTTTGTGACCACCCGAATAGGTACATTCTTTTTTCTTCGCACGTTAGATTTCTTTGACGAGCCGTTAGCCCGACAGAATTTTACATCCTGCGCCAGGCATATCGTTATCAGTTTGGTCCCAACACTCGGGCGAGTGGGGTCTTTGGGTGTGGACATTTGGTCTTTTTCCGTTCAATACAAATTGTGATGGTCAGATTTTGAGCTTATTTGTGTGCCGTAGGATCTAGTTTTGTCGGACATTTAGGCTTAGCCAGCCAATGGGCTGTTGCTGTTGTGGTGTACCTCAGCGCGGTGACGACGACACTGAGGGTTAACCGAGGATGTACATGGATGGCCAGCCTATGGATGGTTGCTGTTGTGGTGTACCTCAGCGCGGTGACGACGACACTGAGGGTTAACAGAGGATGTACAGTGAACAATGTTCTCTTCACTCCGCAATCTTTTAACCAAGGGTTGTGATTTTAGCTGTACGTTTGGCAAGAATACTCATGTTCCTAATGAGTTTGATAACCTTTTTCACCCAAGCGTTTGGGGGCAGACTGATGAGAGCCACATGGACACATCACCTCTGGGGGCCGCCAAACTCCGAGATCCCTGACAGCTCTGTTAATGCTCAGTTGAGGCATCCGTGGCGCACGACGAGGACGTGCTACAGGGGTCTTGCGTGAGGTTCCGTAAAACCAGAACAGTGAAGGACTGGCGCCCGAGTGACGTACTGAGTATCTCCTTATACACATCATGTTGGACTTAACTTCCCCTCACGCCTGTGACATAAATCACCGCGCCACTCTCATATTATGATAAGACCGACACATTTGAGAATATTTGTATGAAGAAATGTTGAAGGAAGACACAATGTTAGATGAAACAGTACAGGCAAAGATGTGTGAATTTTATAATGAAGTATAGTTTCGCAAGAAAGGGCGCGTGACAGGAAGAGTACAACACGTGTACAACCGTGCGCTACTCTTAGCGGCCAACATCGGCACTTGAAACATTTCCCACCAAAGAGTAAGAGTTTGCAATTTTAGAAGAAAATGTGCAGATGACAATCGCTTTCCGTTAGTGTTTAAATTTATACTTCGTTTCTTTCTTGCCATTACTTCGTTCATCTGCAATTGCAGAAATAGTTGTTCTCCCTACCTAACAAAATTACACGATTTAATAAACAAATTGCCTTTCTTTGAACGCACCAACAATAGATTAAGAGATGTGATGAAATCAAAGTTATTGCTGTTGGAAATTAACTGCACCAATTGAAAGCCGCCACAACAGTATTGTAACATAATGCAGTGATGTCATAAACAACATATTTCAGTTCTGATCAAATATAAGGTAAGCCACACACACACACACACACACACACACACACACACACACACACCAATATATATATATATACAAACATACACACATATATATGTATATATATATGTGTGTGTGAATATGTATATATGTGTATATATACACACATAAAATATATACACGCACACACACATATATGTATATATATGTGTCTGTATATGTATGTATATGTACACACACATACATATATTTAAGACGTTACAATGGTTTTCTTAAATGAATAATCAAAAATTGTGTGCCTGTTGGCGTGTTTTGGCACCTTTTCCAAAATAACGATATTATTTCGCCCCAAAATTTCGACATCCCCGAATTATCTTGTCTTCAATACGAACAATGCATGTGAAACACAGTTAACTTCTACTTGCTGTTGTGGAGGTATGTTCGCAGCTAAAAAAACGGTTGACACGTTGTATTGTAGTGCTTTCTTATCCTTACGTCCTTTTTAGGACGTAATTTTTTGTTATTTGAAGCCCCACTCTGGCTTTTGCCAGGGGCCGCAATATAGGCAGGCCATAAATATGGCCAATTGTCTGAACGCGGTTTCTAGGTCCTCTCCACGGTGATCCTCATCCACATGGTGGCACTTTGTGTCATCGGGTGTTTATCGCTTGTGTGATGTCCTGGTGGGGTAGAAATTCATTCATTAATTCGTTGTATTGTGGTCTACAGCTAGGCTAATATAACCGTGCCTTTCAGCCCAACGCATTGGATTTCAGCGAACCCATAATTAGTCGCATTTTGCCAAATGCGGAAAAAAAAAAACCATCTCATGTTCAACCAGCATCCCCGAAAGTGGAGCTTTAGGTTATAATTGTGACTATGTTTTTTTGCGCCATACACAAATGGATCAACATTGCTCGCCACCAAGTAGCCCTGAAAAGGACTCCTGCAGTGTAGATGCGATTAAAGTAGAGAGACCAAAATACTGTCCTGACCGGCGACACACGAAGTCGTCTACTGCCCAGCCAATAGGCGATCCGGTCACCGAGATATATGTGAAATGCTTGTTAGGAAAGAAGTAAGTCTTGTTCATATCCCCCCCCCCCCACACCCCACCATCCCTTACTCCCCGCCGTAAGGGCCCCGGAATCCACACAGGAACACAGCTAATATTGGTGAGAAGTGTTATCAGTGACATAGAGGGAAATCCTTGGCTGGGAATTTAATTCCTGGTCATTGCGTAATTTAAGTTACAACATATGTGTGTATAAATACCATTTAGGCCTACACCCATGGTATATCTATTTATTCAATATTGCCGTTTGTTAAAATGTAAGTTTTATCGTAGGCGAAATAGATAAGTTTTTAGTTTTTGCTGAGAAATAGATAACCGTGATCTTCCTCAATATGTTTAACTAATATCACGTGTTATCAGTAACATTTGCATGAGACCATCTTGACGATCATAATGACTGTAATCTGGTGTACAAGATAAGGCGACAGTATATAAGACCATTCATTGTAAATGGCCTGTTTGGATTGTAAACTAGACAGAAGGCAACACTGAACATTTGAAGTATGAACAACTGAAAATTTTAAGAAGACAACAAAATGAAACATTAAAGTAGAAGACAGCACAAAACTTGAAACGAGAAACAATAAAAATCTTGACAGAGAAAAAATTAAAGGAACAAAACATTTGAATACTTGAAACAAGATAGACAGGAGTAACATTGAAAATTGAAAACACGATATCTGTATATTTTAAAGGTAAGTTGTTTTAATTATTTTATTGATGTATTTGATGTTACTTAAATTGCTGTATTTTTTAAGGTAAGTTATTTTAATTATTATATTGATATATTAAATGTTACCTAAATTGCTGTATATTTTTAAAGTAAGTTATTTTAATTATTACATTGATATATTTGATGTTACTTAAATTGCTGTATATTCTTAAGGTAAGTTATTTTAGTTATTGATATATTTGATGTTACTTAAATTGCTGTGTATTTTTAAGTTATTTTAATTATTATATTGATATATTTGATGTTACTTAAATTGCTGTGTGTTTTCAAGTTATTTTAATTATTATATTGATATACTTGATGTTACTTAAATTGCTATCGCACCCTTTTTTAAAAACCCCCTCTACTACACCCCCAGATCCTAAACCAGCATATTGTGAAAGTTTTACAGAATGACTAGGTTTATGTTTAAACAACGTATCAACATCATGGCACAAGGGTAGTAACCCATACTTGCTTCGTTCTACTCAAGTCTCAGTCCGAAGAATCTCAGTGCAGTGCACGAACTCCGTAGCATCAGCGAGGATCCTGAAATACTTTGGGTAGATTTTCAACTCAAATTGTTGCCCGTGCTGCGTCGTTAGGCCACTCTTTTCGATTTACAACTGCCAAGGGATTTCTTAAAGTTCGCAATAATGCACACGGGCGTCTGATTTTACTACCCAGAGACCAGGGGAAAATATTAGAAGTCCACGTGAAAAAACCCCAGCCTCCACCGGGGCCTGAACCAGGGATCTCCAGCACTCGAGGCGGACATGCCTCGAGATCACTCAGCCCCCTAGACTGATACAAACTGGCACCCATGACAGTCACCTTCATTTTGTTCAGCACAATTCAGCTATTTAGATGCTATCTCCATAATACAAGCTGACTGTTATGGATTTCTAACACCCTGTTTCTCGCTTACCTAATGAACTCTCTCTGACTGATCTTTGCCCTTCTCTACAATGAAGTTATCTTACCACGTGTATCGCTGTCTACAATTTGTTTGCTAACCCTTAGCTAAAAAAAAAAATAAAAAACAGTTATTTGTATTCTTTCATATTTTGTTATCGAAAATTCGATTTCCTGGTGTTGCTAGCATTGATCACACTCAAGACGTTTTAATACTTTTTTTTTTTTTTTTTGGCTCTTTCACCCACTTTCATGTTCACATTTAATATGCGCAGTTACAGTTAATGTAAACCGATTTTGAAATATTTCTTCTTTTCCTTCTTCTTCGCGGAAAGTTCTGGTTGCTCGTCCATTACTGAACTGCAGTTCTGCTCCAGAACCTGAGTGTTGCGTGTGCATCAGTTTTACAGATCTCATTCTCTTGAATACAGACTGTTGGTTCCTTGTCTCTCCGGCAGATGCACTCCGACTTCAAAGGAAGCTCCCAATTAGCCGACTCTTACGACATGCTTTTGGAGAGGCAGTGAGTCTATTCTAGTTTTCCCCACAATGGGGCCCTGGAACCCACACGGGGGTTGAAATATTTGTAGTGTCTGATGAATTTTCCTGAAAGTGTAAATTTGTCAGTCAAAATTTTTTTTTTTCAACTTTAATCTCAGTATATTCTAGGGATTTATACTTCGAAGTTTCTTTTCAATTGTCATCATTGTACTCTGTGTCGTCTGTAGTAAATCCACCAGTGTCTTGTCTTGTCTTGTCTTGTCCACAATTGCCTCACAGCGTAGTGGGGAGTCAACCAGTGTACAGTGACTAATTGTGTGTGATGTTGATTCACCAATGTCCTTGGTATTTTCCTGGTCACACAAATATCTTCAGTCACAAA
The DNA here is from genome assembly GCA_905116865.2 of Candidula unifasciata. Lineage (NCBI taxonomy): Eukaryota > Metazoa > Mollusca > Gastropoda > Stylommatophora > Geomitridae > Candidula > Candidula unifasciata. The sequence goes on along the minus strand of CAJHNH020006445.1, from coordinate 19,567 downwards.
GCCTGAATTATAACTATTCATACCTATCCATTTATATTGGTGGTTTTCAACCTAAAATGCGCCCCCATCCAGGGGGCCCAATTAGATTTCAAAATAGAAAAAAAAAAGGGGGGGGGGGGGTTAAAGCAGTTTTGAAAGTAGGTGCATTTGTACTTTAAATAATCAGTCATACTTAACATTCTGTTTTAGTTTAAAAAGAAATAAAATAGTTTTTAAACTAGTTATTAAACGAAACAGTAGGGACATATTTGTTTTAATGAGCAGTTTGTACATCTACCGTTAAAAATCTAATTAATCCGATAACACGCGCATTTATTTATCCTTCTTCTTCGCCTTCACCAGCTGTAAACTCCGGCGGAACGATCTGGTTGTTCGTCCACTTCTGGACTGCAGTCCTGTTCCAGAACCTGATTGTTGCGTGTGCAACCGTTTTACAGATCTGACTCATTAGCACGTAGACTGCTGGTTCCTTGCCTCTCAGGCAGATGCACTCTGACTTCGAAGTAAGCTACCCATTAGTCGTCTCTTACGACATGCTTTTGGGTAGGCAGTAGGTCTATTCTTGTTTTCCCTATAATAGGGCCCCGGAACCCACACGGGTAGCATTTAATTTTAAAACACATTCTGACCAAAACGTATCTCTATACTTTCTGTTTTCTTGTTGCGGAACCTACTGACCTTATCTTTTTAATCACATTTTGTTATGTTAGTGGGAAGAGGGGGAGAAGAAAGCGGGAAGGGGGGGGGGGGGGGGGGGGGGGATAGAGAACGTGTCATATACGCAAGGAAGCGTGGGGGGGGGGGGGGGTCTTGCCCTATACTAAAGGTAGGGGGGGGGGGTGACGCATGGGGTTCTTGCCATATACTCAAGGGGGCGTTGGTGTTTTGCCATATACTCAAGGGGGTGTATGTGTTTTGCCATATACTCAAGGGGCCGTAGGTGTTTTGCCATATACTCAAGGGGGTGTAGGTGTTTCGCCATATACTCAAGGGGGTGTAGGTGTTTTGCCATATACTCAAGGGGGCGTAGGTGTTTTGCCATATACTCAAGGGGGCGTAGGTGTTTTGCCATATACTCAAGGGGGCGTAGGGGTTTTGCCATATACTCAAGGGGGCGTAGGTGTTTTGCCATATACTCAAGGGGGCGTTGGTGTTTTGCCATATACTCAAGGGGGCGTAGGTGTTTTGCCATATACTCAAGGGGGCGTTGGTGTTTTGCCATATACTCAAGGGGGTGTAGGTGTTTTGCCATATACTCAAGGGGGCGTAGGTGTTTTGCCATATACTCAAGGGGGCGTTGGTGTTTTGCCATATACTCAAGGGGGCGTTGGTGTTTTGCCATATACTCAAGGGGGCGTAGGTGTTTTGCCATATACTCAAGGGGGCGTAGGTGTTTTGCCATATACTCAAGGGGGTGTAGGTGTTTTGCCATATACTCAAGGGGGTGTAGGTGTTTTGCCATATACTCAAGGGGGCGTTGGTGTTTTGCCATATACTCAAGGGGGCGTTGGTGTTTTGCCATATACTCAAGGGTTCGTAGGTGTTTTGCCATATACTCAAGGGGGCGTTGGTGTTTTGCCATATACTCAAGGAGGCGTTGGTGTTTTGCCATATACTCAAGGGGGCGTTGGTGTTTTGCCATATACTCAAGGGGGCGTTGGTGTTTTGCCATATACTCAAGGGGGTGTAGGTGTTTTGCCATATACTCAAGGGGGCGTAGCGGTTTTGCCATATACTCAAGGGAGGCATGGTTGTTTTGACATAAACGCAAGGGGGCGTAAGGGTTTTGCCATATACTCAAGGAGGCGTAGGTGTTTTGCCATATACTCAAGGGGGCGTAGGTGTTTTGCCATATACTCAAGGCGACTGAGATCTAGAAAAAAGGTTGAGGACCACTTATATACACATAGTTTGGCTTGCCCTCTCTAAGGATTTCATTTTATCACCTTTATCCAATGTTTAACCCACGGGTATAATCGTGTTATTTCCATCATACTTGTTCATTCTGTCATGTGCCACAGCGTCTAAATGTCCAGAATAAAGAAAACTAGAAAGTGTGGACTTCAGCAGGTACGCAAACTAGCTTATGCTTGCCGAAACTTTCTAGATCACGCTCAATTAATCCCACAGTATACTAGCAAGAAGTTGCTGTGTGCATGTGGTCACCTTACTTTAGTGTGAATTTGATCAACTTACTATAGTGTGCATGTAATAAATTTATTTTAGTGTTCATGTGGTCAACTTACTATAATGTGCATGTAATCAACTTTCTGTAATGTGCATGTGATCAATTTACTTTAGTGTTCATGTGGTCAACTTACTTTAATGTGCATGTAATCAACTTACTTAGTGTGCAAGTAATTAACTTACTTTAATGTGCATGTAATCAACTTACTTTAGTGTGCAAGTAATCAACTTACTTTAATGTGCATGTAAACAACTTACTTAAGTGTGCATGTGATCAATTTACTTTAGTGTGAATGTGGTTAACTTACTTTAGTGTGTATATGGTCAACTTACGTTGGTGTGCATGTAATCAACTTACTTTATGCGCATGAGGTCAACTAACTTTAGTGTGTAGTGTGCATGTGATCAACTTATTTTATTGTGCATGTGATCAGCTTACTTTAGTGTGCATATGATCAACTTTCTTTAATGTGCATGTGATCACCTTTTTTGTTTAGAGTGAATGTGGTCAAGTTACTTTAGTGTGAATGTAATAAACTGGCTTTAGTGTGCATGTGATCAATTTACTTTAGTGTGAATATGGTTAATTTACCTTACTGTGCATGTAATCAACTTACTTTTATGTGCATGTGATCAATTTACTTTAGTGTACATGTGATCAGCTTACTTTAGTGTGCATTTGATCAATTTACTTTATTGTGCATGGGATCGACTTACTTTAGTGTGCATGTGATCAACTTACTGTAGTGTGCATGTGATTAACTTACTTTAGTGTGCATGTGATCAATTTACTTTAGTGTGCATGTGATTAACTTCACTTTAGAGTGAATGTGATCAACTAACTTTAGTGTGCATGTGATCGACTTACTTTAGTGTGCATGTGATCAACTTACTTTAATGTGAATTTGATCAATTTACTTTAGTGTGCATGTGATCAACTTACTTTAATGTGAATTTGATCAATTTACTTTAGTGTGCATGTGATCAACTTACTTTAATGTGAATTTGATCAATTTACTTTAGTGTGCATGTGATCAACTTACTGTAGTGTGCATGTGATTAACTTACTTTAGTGTGCATGTGATCAATTTACTTTAGTGTTAATGTGATCAATTCACTTTAGAGTGAATGTGATCAACTAACTTTAGTGTGCATGTGATCGACTTACTTTAGTGTGCATGTGATCAACTTACTTTAATGTGAATTTGATCAATTTACTTTAGTGTGCATGTGATCAACTTACTTCAGTGTGCATGTGATCAATTTACTTTAGAGTGAATGTGATCAATTTACTTTAGTGTGCAAGTGATCAACTCAATTTAGTGGGCATGTGATCAACTTACTTCAGTGTGAATTGAATCAGCTTACTTTAATGTGCATGTGATCAACGCATGCTATTTCCAGAAGATTTCGGAGTAGATACCCCACGGGATGGGAGGTGGAAACAAAAGGGAAGGGGGTGTTGGGGGGGGGGGGGTGCAAAAACTACAATGAGAAACAAGCCTAAGTGTAATACTTTAAAAGACACTACATTTACTGTGCCTTGGATTATACTGTCTACCCAGATTTCTGCTGTGTGCTCACAGAATATGCAACCCCTACCCACCCATACGTTTTGATACATCAGACTGTCGTGGCCCAGCAGGTATCACAACTATAATTTATTTAGAGCCTGAACAGGGTATCTTAAATTTTTTTTTTTTTTGGGTAGACTGAGATTTTTATAATATCAGGGTAGTCGAACCTTCAGGTAACATGCCTTAATTGATAGAAACAAATCACACAGACACGGAACTGCAGACTGTTTCGTAACCGGTGGCTATCACCATATATCTATGGTACACATCGGTATACTAGGATTGAAACCAGTCCTACAGTTCATTAAAGAACAATAAATGAGATGGTTTAGCCTCCTGACGAAAATGCCCTGGTACCAACTGCCAGAGAAAGCCACGCGGAAAAAGATAATGAACACAGAGCAAGGGAAAAACCATGCAAGAGACGGAGCAATATGATCAGGAGCAGGCTAACAGAAATGAACACCAGCTTGTACAATGTATTGGAAAAAGCGCACAAACGACCCTTACATCTACCCCTCCCTTTTCCATCACTTCGCTGAGGTAAATGGTGCTTGTTTGCTTCTTGTAAAAGAAAAAGATAATTCGATTTCGTTCAGATTTTTCAGCTATGGAGCTGATGCCTATAGTTGCGATCTTTATTGAGTATGGGTAAATGGTGGAAGAGAAGAAGGAGAAAAAGAAGATACAGGGGAACGGAGTTTCTAGAATTTGTTTCTTTTGGATTCTCATCCGAATCGATGGCTCTTTGAGTCACTGCGTGTGAATCCTTAAGACATCAATTCTGGAGAGAAAATTTATTCTACTCAGATCGAACAGGAAAAGTTTAATAATACACAAAACGTTACTTGATTTACTTTGACAATAGTTGTTGGTACCATATGTGTTTTCCTAGGGTTGAAGAGCTAAAATCATACGCAGTGCATTGCAAATAAGATATATTATTGTTACAAAGAGCGTAATTGTAATTCCAACGTACCGCGATCGAAACCCACTGCCGGCTGCTTGGATTTGTATCATGGTATGGGGCGTCCCTGGACGACTGTCAGGATGGCTGTCGTCCTGGGGAAGCAAAGACGGCTGGCGTAATGCTGACCAAATTACCCGTCAGTGCTGATTGGTCTGTAAAAATATGGGATGTTCTTCCCATATGCCCGATGCGCCTAAGGCGTGAAAGATGATTTTTTTTTGTGTTATAAGACAAAAGTGCTTACCTTAAGACAATAGTTTAAAATAACAATGTGTAAGGGCGGGGCCAGTTAAATATATCAGGCATGCGGCAAAAAAAATGGGATCAAAATTAATTAAAACGAGTGAATTACACAGAAGAATAAGAAAGAAAGAAGTAAAAGAGCGTTACGGTCGTTGTATAATTTATTTGGAAAAATCTTAAGAATCTCCTGTGCAACTTGCAAGTATTTGTAAACTGGAGGTTGAAATCGTTCTAATGTCAGCAACCGTTACTGTAAAAAAGTCGATGTTTCGGTACAAAATATACTCTAAAACTACTACACGAATGAAGGACGTAACAGGGCTTACACACAGTAACAATACTATGTTTTGCTGTAACGGCTGTGAAGAGCTGAAAGGAGAAAAGAAGAAGAGAAAAAAAAAAGTAAGGAGACATAGTTTAATTTATACAAGTATTTAATTGCTCGGTACGGAAAGACATGATATAAATTAACGCTTCTCTAATATGTATTTAATCTTGTTATTTTTGTTTTCAACTAGATCCCAAAGAGTCTGTGAGCATTTCTAATTATGGAACAAATCAAAATAGTGAAGCTGCTAGTCAGCATACTTTGCTGTGTTGTATTGACTGGTTTAAACGTTTCACCCTTTGTCACCGGAGCGTCAACACAAAACCCAGTCACAAACGGAACAGCAATCCCAGGGCTTGCAACTCAACGTGTGTCTACTCCTACTAAACGCCAACCATCGTGGACCCTACCAATTTCCTCTGTTAGTCGGCACGGTTCAACAACGGGTAAACGCATATCTACGTCCAGTAGCCGATTCCAATGTCTTGACGGCTCTAAGACCCTTAACGCAGCATTATTATGTAACGGAAGAATTGATTGTCCTGACAGCTCAGATGAAAATTCACAGATGTGTAACGGCACCTCCTGCATAAACACATTTCCTTGCTTGAATGGAAAGTGTGTAGGGTTATATTCAGCTTGCAATGGCCCGGATGAATGTGGAGATAATTCAGATGAACAACTGCAACTGTGTTGGTTGTCATCACTACGAATCCACGTCTGTAAGAATGGTCAAGTATTGGTAGGTTCAAATATTACGTGTAATGGCGTTTACAACTGCATGGACAAATCTGACGAATTTAACTGTACTAAGTGTCCAGGAGGCCTGTCCTGTGATAGAGGTCGTAGATGTGTGAAGGCCGAATCTATCTGCGACCGTGTCCAAGACTGCTATGATGGCGCCGATGAGACCTGTTTGAGTCCAGACAACCAAAGATGTAATATTGATGATTTTATATGCCCAACTGGCATATGTGTCAAAAAAGATAAAATTATGTCCGGTAGTAGATGTTGGGGTTCACATGTTCTAACCCCAGCAGAGAATCAAGAGTATTGTAAATCTCCTAATTTATTGTGTGATGGCGGCAATAAATGCATTTCTCCTGAATACAGATGTGACGGCCATCGTGACTGCTACGACGGAGCTGATGAAATGAGCCCCAGAAAGAATATTATAAGTAACCCAAGTTACACGTGTGGGAATGGTTACTGTGTGCCCTATCTGGCACTGTGTAACTTCCTCAATGAATGTGGAGATAGTTCTGACGAACATTTTGGTAATGGTCAATGTTCATTCTCGGCGGTCAATTGTAGTTCTGTACGATATTTATCCTCAGCTTATTGGCAGTGTGACAATGGCTTGTGTATACCATCCTATCAAGTAAACAATGGTGTAAATAACTGTGGGGACTTTTCTGATGAAAAAAACTCTACAGTTTTCTATTTCACTTGCACTAATGGGAAAAAACTGCTGCGATCTTTTCTGTGCGATGGACACGATAATTGTGGCGACAGTTCTGACGAAACCGAACATTATGTGCAGTAGAGACACCACGACTACCATGTTCCCAAGTGTCCTGCCCATCTGGCAAATGTATCCCGTATGCTTACATCTGTGACGGTGACAACGACTGCGGAGATCACTCCGATGAACTGTCATGTCCTCCAAAACCAGCGTGTGGACAGCACATCTGTCCTTCTGGTCGATGCATTAATTTCAGTGATGTCTGTGATGGCGTCAATGACTGCGGAGACAACTCTGACGAAACCGGATGTTCCTCGTGTTACTCATTCCAGTTCACGTGCACATCAGGTCAATGCATTTCTACCAGTCAACGGTGCGATGGTACATACGATTGTCAAGACCACTCTGATGAATCTGGTTGTTTGAATCCTATATGTTCTGGACACACCTGCCCTTTAGGAACCTGCATCCTCAGAAGCCAGATGTGCAATGGCATCAACGACTGCGGAGACAACTCCGACGAAACAGACTGGACATGCTCAAGCAACACATGTCCCGAACACACGTGCCCCTCAGGCACATGCGTGTTTTACAGCGACGTCTGCAACGGTTTAAACGATTGTGGGGACGACTCGGATGAATCGTTTTGCACCTGGACATACACCCATACAAAAGTGACCGTTGGCGTGTGCGTGCCGGGCGTGTTCATAATATTTTTTGGTGGCTGTTATGGGGCTAGACGAAGAAGGATGCGAACCACCATTCGAACTACAAGAGCACAGGCAGTCACGACAACCACAACCGTAGCAAGTAACTTAACCCCTTCTTGCCCAACCATGAACATAGCAAGCGACTTACCCCCTTCTTACGCAACCGCAAACGTAGCAAGCAACTTACCCCCTTCTTACGAGCAGGTGGTAGGTTCCAGTCAAGGATACACTAATCAAGCGTTCGGCAGTTCTGCTCCACTGCCCATTTAACTGGGGCGTCAAAAAGTATCATCATCGCGTTAGAGAAACAAACATTGAAGCTATTCGATTAAATAAAAACAATTAAAGTACGAACTACTTTTCGCGGATGAACAGTCAGTCATAGCACCGACAGCAATACAACTGCAAGAACATAATAATAGACTCCACTCAGAATGCGACAACTACGATATGAAGATCAACATAGAATAAATGGCAGTGATGACATTCTCCAGAAAAGGAAGGACCAACAATATCAAGATTGATGAACACAAGTTAAAGCAGGCAAATAATTTTACATATTTGGGGAGCATTCCCCCCCCCCCCCCCCCCGGAAGAAATATTTAAGAAATCCCCAAAGATGCAAAAATTCAATTTTTTTTAGTTTTGAAGCGCAAACATGTGAACGCCCCCCCCCCCCAAATAAAAATAAAAAAACAGAATATTCTTACATACGCTGTGCTATTAATGTCAAACATGGACACTGTCTTCAGAAGACAGATGAAAATAGTCACGACAGAAATGAAATGTTTACATACTATGCTATGTGCAACGAGGAAAGATCGACTTAGGAACGATGATATCAGGAGAAGAATCGGCAAAGAACCAATATTGAACTTTATAGGTAGACAACAAATCAAATGGTTTGGCCATCTAACAAGATTGGCATCAGACAGGGCACACCAGACAGCAATGTTATACAGATACAACGGTAACAGAGCCAGGGGTCGACCACGTAGAGTATGGAATGCAGAAATATCAGTGACACTGGTAATTACTTTATGCGAAGCGAACAGAAGGGCCCGTTCCAGAGATCTCTTCCTGTCCTGACGAAGCGAGGTATTCCAGGAGTAGCGAGAAGAAGAAGAAGAATTAAAGTACATCGAATACACAAAAGTGTAGGTATTTTGGATGTTATAAAATATGCAAACTGTTGGAGACGAATGTTGAATGTTGATTGTTGAATTGGGAATCGACATCACAGCACTCAGGACACTCTCATAAGTGCTCAGTCCCCAAGAGTTCCAATTCTGATGTTACCAGTAACAGTCTGATTGTATATGTCTCATCCTTCCCCTGAGTGTTGAGCGTCGGTCAAATTTCCTGGTAACTCCTCGCAGTGCCATTCTTCTCAGACCGCAATGATCTATCTGCGCCTCCGCACTGTTCACTTGCTCCCAAAGGACCCTCACAATATCTAACTTGTCATCTATGAATTCACCACCAAGTGGTGCAGAGCCAGCCAGTCTTTCTGCCTGCTCATTTCCCAACACACTGGCATAACCTGGAGAAAATATCCAAATGATGCCAACTGCCCGGGACGCAGAGCCCACACTAGAAGTAAAAAAAAAAATCGAAACAAAGTATAAAGGCTGCATTATGTTAACACACACCACAAATATGTATACACAGGTAGGTATGTAGTATGTCCCGTCAAGGTGTGCAGTCTGCAGATTTAACACCCAAAGGATGAGAATCAAACCGGATTAGATCCCCAAAACTCCCTTCAGCCGCATAGCAGTTTTATTGCTCTCAGTACCCCTGTTGTAATATAATAAGAAGAACACAGCAGGAGCATGCCCAGCTGGAGTTTACCGATCACCAGAGGCGGGCCCCTCGTCGACAACTGTTTCGGCCCATTATCCTTTCGTTTCCAAACCTAAACGTCACCACAACAGACCTATCCTCATACTTACCTACCACCCTCACAACATCCGTGCCAAAAATTGTTTCCTTAGGCATCTCTCCATCCTTAGAGCTGACCCCACCAGCAGCAGCAAGATTTTCTCTGAACCTCCTCTAGTGGCCTACAGGTATGACCGTAACCTCAAGGAGATTCTAGCCGAGAGTCGGGGACTAGTCTAGAATTCCCGAACGCTACCTCCCAAATACGTGAAGCATTCTATTGCACTTGCCACAATGTCATTTATGCCATCAGCTGCAAGAAATGTTTCATGAAATACACTAGTGAAACGTGTCTACGGCTGGCGGACAGGTTCAGACATTTTTTGGATGCGCAGAATAGTTCCCTGAAACAAGTATCGTTGCACTTCGATTCCCAGGTTCATCAAGGTGTCCTCGACATGGAAATGACAGTCATTTAATCTAGCCACTCCAGCAAAAGAGTTTGCAAGTCTCTCGAAAATCGTTCTATTTACACTTTGGGAACTTAAAAACCCAAAGGACTGAACTGTCAACACATTTTCATTGAAACTCATAGGGGATTAAATTGCCCACACCGTTCTATCGCAAACCCACGCGTTATAGCCCCTGGCACCCTATAGAGGGTATTTATTCCCCTGGCCCACGTGTCTCGGCAGTCTGCTGAGAAGACATCGGCCCGGCTGCTTCGAGATACCAGCTAAGTGATTTTCTTTATTTGTGTGGTATTGTTTGATTTGTGTATGTGATGATGAAGACTCCATAGCTGCAACATTCGCGTTTTGTTTGTATTTGTTATATTGTGAAGCTTGCTAATAAACTTTTTGTTCGGTTTTATATCTTTTCTTGACATTATTCTCCTAGCCAATCGCAGAGGGCGGGCCGACCTGGGTCATGACTCCCAGACCTCGAACTGTCCTGCTACCCATATCAAACATCCGAACACGATATTATGGTGGTTTTGCAACTGGTATTGAGGTCATGGTGTTATATATTTATCGTCGCTGCGGTATCAATTGTGCGCCTTCTTGCACGATCAGAGTGACAAGTGGAAGGTTAGTTCATCGGACAGACGTTCTCGGACAGACTTTGGTAGTTGGCAATAATATGGGCGGACGTTTACTGGACAACTTTAGCTTTAGGGGTTTACAAGTTCTTTTCCACTAGGGGCTGGAACCAGTCTACCAAGGCTATTCCCCACGACATTCCGTTGTGTCCACAGCCAGCTCGAAGCCCTTTCAGCCGCTTCACCTTGTTGTTTTAGTGCCCGTTTACATTCCCTTTGGAATAAACACAAAGTGGTCTGCTGCAGAATGAGCATGAGGTCCTAGTCTCATATTTCCCAATCCGAACTCGATGGATGAGATGATCAGTAACACATCGGCAGCTTTTACTTCCAATACTATTGTCTTAGGCTCAGTATTGGGCTGGGTCCACCTGAGAGCAGACACTGAGACAATGGACAGAGCAAGAATCACAAGCTTTCTCAATGCTCCTAGAACCAACAGACAAATATTCTAGAAACTGTGTTACGGTGACTTCATACTACAGTGTTCCCCGTGGGGAACAAAAATGGACCTACTGCCCCATAACAAGCATGTCGTAAAAGACTACTAATTACGGTTTTACCGAAATCGGAGTGTCCAACACGGATAGCGCAAACAATTATAGCCTGGTTAGATAAATCCTAGGACAACTTGTTAACCACTATTTCAAGGGCATATTAATAAAAAATTGTAACTCCGGTAAAATAGACAGAGAGATCGAAGCAAGAATCCAACAAGCCAACAATGTCGCATACCAGCTTGCCCCAATTTTAAAACACTCTGCTGTCCCAGCTGAGATAAAAAGACAAATTATAAATACAATCTTTATACCGACATTAGGTTATCAATGTCAGACTTGGACATTAAAAAAGAACACGAGAGAAGACTAACCACCTGTGAAATGAGATGTTTGAGAATGGCTGCGAATAAAACCAGAAGAGATCGAGTGAGAAACGATGTGATTACAAGAACTATTGGAACCATACCCATCGTTAAATTTATTGAGAAGCAAATAATGAAATGGTTTGGTCACCTAATGAGAATGGAACCAACGATGCCAGCATCAAGAGCATACAACATGAAAATCGAAACACCAAGAGGCAGGGGAAGACCAAGAAGAAGATGGATTGAAGGAGTCACGGACAACTTGAGACTTCATAACATCACGGCATATGAAGCGACTAAGCGCGCCCTGGCTCGGTTGCCGATCATCTGATAGACTGCGACGCCTAGCGGCACACGCAGATTTTGACAAAAGAAGAAGAACTCCGGCGAACAATTCTAGTTGTTCGACAACTTCTGGACTTTGGTCTTGTTCTAGAACTTGATATATGTAGGGATGGTAGTGATGTTTTATTTTTTGTGTTTTTACTTACGAAATTGTAACAGCTAGATAAAAATTAAAATTACAAATCCAATGGTACCTCATTTAAGCCTGTAAGTCGATTCTAAGCGGAGATATTAACATTTTAGTGGCGGACACCACGACAGAAAAATTGTAGTGAAAATCCAGAAAACATGGCTTCCGGCTGCGACCCAGTGAGATGAAATGACTCAATGTTTGCATTTTACGGCCATAACTTTTTTGTTTCTGAACGAATCCCTTAGCAACCAAATATTGCTGGAAGCAGGACAGTTAGACCTAACTGTCTATGCACGTTTCAAAAACATATAATACATTATGCACCTAATTAACATATGAAAATGGCCGCCAGCTCATTATTTTCAAAGAAAACATTATACCTGTAAGGTTATCCGCCAGCGAGCCTGGCGACATGCATATCAAATTGTGCGTCCCGACAAGGTGAACACAAAGATCATATGAATGTGCCAATGTCAGTTGACGTGACCTAATTAACATATGAAAATGGCCGCCAGCTCACTATTTTCAAGCAAAACATTATACCTGTAAGGTTATCCGCCAGCGAGCCTGGCGACATGCATATCAAATTGTGCGTCCCGACAAGGTGAACACAAAGATCATATAAATGTGCCAATGTCAGTTGACGTGACCTAATTAACATATGAAAATGGCCATCAATTGACTTTCTTTCAGCAAAAACCGTATACATTTATAGTTGTCTGCCAATGAGTTGTGTACTGGAACCAATAGGGGCATAAAAATATACAAAGACCATAAAAACACATGCAGAAGGGAGCTAGAAAGTGAAGTTAAAAAGATAGGGAAGACACTAAGAGCAAATCCCTCGTGTGGGTTCCGGGGCCCTATTGTGGGGAAAACAAGAATAAACCCACTGCCTCCCCAAAAGCATGTCGTAAGAGTCGACTAACTGGGGAGCTTCCTTTGAAGTCGGAGTGCATCTGCCTGAGAGGCAAGGAACCAGCAGTCTGCCTTCAATTGAATCAGATCTGTAAAACTGATGCATACGCAACACTCAGGTTCTGGAGCAGGACTGCAGTCCACAAGTGGACGAACAACCAGAACTTTGCGCCATAGTGTACAGCTGGTGAACAAGAAGAAGAAGAAGAAGACTAAGAGCAAATGTAATAGCAATGACTATAATGACAGCGCGAGTTGATTGAGGACTAATGCCCCATTAGGGTATAGAAGGCAGAAGAAAAAAGACACAGTTTGGCAATATGTTTTTGACGAAATTAACATAGAAAGCGTATGAATGTGAATGTCTTTACTACACGAAGCACCTAAAAGTATCAACTAGTAATGATGCCACAGTGAGAAATGAATGATAACGTGCATACATGAGGGATAACAATAAATAGCACTAATGTGCTTTCATTTGAAAAAAAAAGGGAGATTGAGATAGATACATATAAAATGTAGACAGACAGACAGAGACAGCATGGATGATTGATATACCGTGGGATTTTGATGTGATTATACATTCACCACAGCTTCACACACGCTGCTGCTATATCTATAAAGCCACTATGGAAACATCCATCTGGCAGGTGGAATAGTACAACAAGGATCATTGTTATACAGTGTTGTTTTCATATACATATCACTGCTTCTCTGTTGTTGTGTAGGAGTACACAAGACAACAGTCTAGGCATACACTAATAACAGAGACAGCATGGATGATTGATATACTGTGATTATACATTCGCCACAGCTTCTCCGGAAAACAACTGCTATTGTGTTATTAAAAAAAAGTAAAAAATTATTGTAGTATCCATGTTTGCCCAGCATCCAAGAGCAAAACATTTACACTGGTATGCATCGTGACCAGTCGACACACAGAGGACTGTATTTAGTGAATAGAAAATCACACATAGACAGCTTACAATTATATGGGATCTGAGCAAATTGAATGCATGAGACAGCAGAGCCAGGGAACACCACAGGAGAGGACATACAGTGGGGATAGCAACAAGTCGAAAGACAGAGACAGGTAAAAAATGAAAAGAGGCAGTGACCCAGAGAACAACAGTCAGGAAAAAGTCACACACTAAAAATGAATATAAAATAAAGTTACCAATACAATATACAATAAGCTAACTCACTGATACATTGATAAACACTCAAAACCATTTGATGTTTTTCAGCACAAAACAAATGACACCATATATCAAAATTAGGTGTACCTTCAGTATTTGTTAAACCTGCCAGTAAAGCAACTAAGCTCACTTTTGAAATGCCTTTTCCATATAAAACCAGCCCGTGAGACAGTGTGAGCTCAACAGCTCTTTTGTTATAAATTAAAACCAATAATAAAAGTCCGCTCAGCATGCATATTATGAGTAGGAGCTGAAGCTGTTAGTTCTATGAACTCTGGTGACTCAGTAGGGATGGTCCCATCAAAATAATATTTCAACTGTCTTTCAAGAACAATAATAAATTCATGCAATAAACATTTTACTGTCTCCACAAACTCATCCGAGGTGGCCACCTCCATGTGTCTTAGTTCAGGCTGCACGTTCATCATCTCATTTCCAAATGCATCAAGTTGTGTGTCCAGTAAGCCCTCTGGTCTGTCTACCAAGCTTTTCAGTGCCTGCATGCAAGGTCTAAAGGCCTCAGCCTAGATTAAGGAAATGTTAGAAGTAAACATGACAGACTCACAGTAAGCACTTAGAATTTTAAAGCAGTTTTCATGTGTTATAAATAATGTGACTGTACAGTGTTACATATTTCAAATGTTAAGCATTATTATTGCATTACTTTTAACAGCATGCAGTGAAACAAAATAATGTCTTTGGTAAAAATTGCATTCAACTCCATACTATTCATGAGAATACTTAAGTTGTAAACAATGTAGAACGTTACAGATGATACATAAAACATAAAAAGGTGCAAATGTGAAAACTGTCATGACTAAAAACATCTCATTTTGAATATAAACTGTAAATGTTTTTTTCTATGGTATGACCTATTGTGTGTATACTGCACATATAATCTTCTTCATCTTCACGTTCACTGGCTGGAAACCCCAGGGGAAAGTTCTGGCTGTTTGTCCACTTCTGGACCCTAGTCTGTTGACAGAACCTGATTGTTGCCTGTGCATCCATTTTACAGTTAAGACTCATTTGCATGCAGACTGTTGGTTCTGTAACTCTCAGACAGGTGCACTCTGACTTTGAAAGATGCTCCCAATTAATTAACTCGTACGACATCCACACACACACACACACACACAAAATGTTGAATTTAGTGCCAGAATTTGTTAAATTCGTGATCAAGATATGGGCAGGTAAAAATATCTCCAACATAAAATTCTGTAAACTCTAAATAATGACAAACATATGAAAAAATGGTACAATGTTTGTGGATGTTTAAAAAGTAACTCACATAACATTGTCAATTTACTAAGCATCCTAAGTTAATTACCAAAGAATCATCACCAAAGAATCATCTTACCAGTGATGGCCTAAATTAATTATTGGGATTTGGGGGTGATCAGGCAAAAATATCTCCAACAGAGAATACGAAGGGCTCTAAATAATGACAGATGCATGAACAAATGCTACAATGGTTGTGAATTAAAAAAAAAATTAAAATAACGTATATAATTTAATAAATATTTTAAGTTAATTGTAGAGCGGCAAAAACGGTCTTCTAGTGAAAACATATTGGATTTGAAGCGAAAACAGTGATGCTACTAAACAATTTTTTTTTAAACATGTGCTGTATTGCCAATCTTTGTGAAATTTCCCACACTTATATAAAAATTAACGAAAAATTCAAAAATACAACACACATTGCGGTAATCTGGCTAATTAAAAAGATATTTACGAAATTACTTACTGTTATTGGATTTAAAGCCAAAACAGTGATGCCACTGAACAATTTTTTTAAACATGTGCTATATTGCCAATCTTTGTGAAATTTCCCATACTTATTTAAAAATTAACGCAGAATTCAAAAATACAACACACTTTTCGGTAATCTGGCTAATTAAAAAGATATTTACGAAATTACTTACCGTTATTCCTTGCGTGCTGCCCAAAAAAAAATCGATTTATTTTATACGCGTCAAAACCATTTCAGGTCAAAGCCTGTCATCTCTCCAATAACTTCTAATAACTTTTCCGATTTTATCTTTCACGTAAAGAGCACAGAAAAATAATTTCTGAATAACAGACAATTGGTTTTCAAATTTTCGTGTCGCAATCGCGTCTATAGATACCGACGAAAATGTATAGCAAAATAAACGAAACAAAACGATGGATCCATTGCTATACCTAATATTTGCATGTACATCCGTTTTGCATGTCTGCCTTATTTGCACTCAGACTGTTGGAAACGCCCCTAATTAGTTGGCTTTTGCGACATGCTTGTAAGAAGGTCAGTTGGTTTCTTCTTTTCCAGCCACACTAGGACCCTGGAACCCACACTGGGGACTCTCCCTCACAAACCCAGATGCACAGGGTGTATTTGTTAATGACTGTATTGTTTTGCAAACATTTGCTTTTCCTAGTTTTGTAATCACCATCTGTGGCAGTAATTCCACATATACTGCATATACATCTCCGTTGTAAGCAATCGAAATTTATAGGAAATTTGAAGTTACCTTGGGAAGTCACGTGACTACTGTGAACTTCCGGTGACCAAAACATACCACGATGTGTCGAAAGAAACTTCGCATTTCAATTTGATTTATTCACTTTTATCCTTCATTTTACGTTGATGTAACTATGTAGTAAGGCACCTGACTAGATACAGCAAAATATGCCTGTCAATACATTGGGCAATGTTTTGTTTGGTCCGCATTTTTTATATACTGCTGTAGTGCGTCCTTTCTTGGGGGGAGGGGGGGGGGGGTTACTGTTGTCCACATTACAGCTCTATTCACAATCGATTGTACTGGTTAAATTGCTGAAGTATTAGGACGAGGCACTTGAGTATCAATAAGCATTTTCGAATACCTGCCACCGTTAGGGAATCACATGCTCAACCAAAAATACTCTATCTTCTGCTAAGACCAGTTACTAGAACTCTTTGTTCATCGGTTGTAAGCTCCGGTTGAAAAGCCCTCGTTGATGTGTCTACATGTGTCTGTGCGTGTGTTTGCTTGTATGTGTGTTCTACGTGTATGTGGCTGTGTGTTTGCCCGCGTGTGTGTGTCTGTATGTGTGTGTCTTTGTATGTGCCTGTGTGTATGTATGCCTGCGTGAATGCCTGTGTATATGCGCGTTTCTGTGTGTATATATCTGTGTATGTCTCTGTGTGTGTCTGTGTGTATATGTCTGTGTGTAGTGTCTCTGAGTGTGTCTACATGTGTGTCTGTGTGTGTGTCTGTTTGAGTATATACCTGCGTATGTGTTTGCGATTGTCTGTGTGTTTGTGTGTCTCCGAGTGTCTCTGTGTGCGTGTATATGTGTTTGTTTGTGTCTGCGTGTGTTTGTGCTTGTGTGTCTGCGTGTGTGATTGGGTATGTGCGCGTATGTCTGTTTGTGTGTGTGTGTGTCTGCATTTGTTTCTATGGGTGTGTCTGTGTATACAGTATGTTTGTATGTGTGTGGAATGTGCGTGTCTGTGTGAGTATGTAGGTATGTATGTGGGTGAATGGGGTGTGTTTGTGTGTGTGTGAAGGTATGTGGGTGTGTTAAAGTGAGTGGGTGTGTATATGCGTTTTACGACCCATGCTTTTGTGCTTTTTCTTTTTCTCCTCTTTTTTTGATATTCATAATATGCATATTATCATATGAATATAACATGCTTTTTGATAAAATACAGCTGCAGTGTCTTCTTCTTCTTCTGCCTTCATCCAAACATGTAATTGCGTTGTGTCTGTTTACAGCACGGCTGCGATATTTGCACCTTTCGGCCAAAAATCCGACTTCTGCGGGCATTTGTTGACCGGGTTAGCCTTCCCGGTCAGCCGCAGTGTGAAAGACGGGTGTTTGGAAGGGCCGAATGTAAGACGGATTTGCGTGCCCAGTTTGCGACCCTTTGAAAATATACTTCGTTCGTTCGTTCCTCCGTTCCATTTAGACTTTGACTTTGTGCCAGGACCTGAGTTTTGCGTGTACATCTGTTTTACTGGATTACTTGTATGCACTTGGTTGTTCCTTGCCGCTCAGGCAGATGCACTCCGACTTCCAAGGAAGTCCCCAATTAGTCGACTCCAACGACATGCTTGTTGAGGGGACAGTGGGTCTATTTTTGCTCCCACCCCCCTACAATGGCGCCCGGAACACACACGGGGAAGTGATATTCTAAACTAACGGTTACATGGCGCTTGAAACATGACGTAATACACAAATTCAATTACAGTGCGAAAATAACTGATTACAAAACTCTACTCGTTTAACATGCGCCGTATAAATTACTTATATGCTACTTTAATTGTTAGCTGCTCGCTGATTAGTCAGAATCAGTTCAACGAAAAGAGGCGGATGTTGTGTGTTATCTAAACACAAACTGTATTGTTGTTCAAGGACACAATTAACCGGCAGCAATGTTTTTCTTCAACTGAAACTTTGCATATGAAATGGATAACTGATGTTTGGTTAGTAACGATACGGCTGTGTGTACTCTATGTGACCATAATATCTTGAGCTGAAAGCGGGACATCCCACATATATTTTAAGCTGACAAGTCAGTTTAGCGGCGTCCGTGGCTTAGGCGTTGCGAGTCCGACTCTTAATTCCAACACCTATGAAATCTAACAAGACCTACATATATATCTATAAGTGCATGTTCTTTTCTCGAGCTCATTCCTAAATTTTTATAAAACGGAAACAATTTGATTTGGGGGGGGGGGGGGGGGGAGTAAACTGAGACACAAACAGGACTGTCCCGGTAAAAATGAGACGTATGGTCACTAGGTATTTTCAGAGGTGCAGTTACTCGATGATCATGTGTTGTGCAAGGTTTATTTTGTAAATTCTCCTGTGGTATGGCGATTACAAACAGGTTAGCTGCATATCCTGTATACGAGTTCAAAAACCAACAACAGGCATGTGTTAGTCGTTTGGGATTTTACTATGCAATTTTATATCCGGTAGTTTAACAGCGCGCCGTGGTGCTCGCTGGAAAACTAAAGCCTCAAGGTTTCAGACGAACGGGCCAATGGCTCGCCTGAAAGGAGACGGGCACAAACCAGGTCAGATTTGGTCCTACCCAACCACGCGACGGGCCTAGCAAGCGGTTATGTTATCAGCGCCAAACAGGGATTATGAATAGGGCACTAGAACATATAATAACTACATGTGAATAGCGCTGTCTCCATTAAGGTCACTAAAAACACAAGAAGGGATAAGGTTACAAATATCAGCGTTAGAAAGTTGTAAAAAGACCATGTCTAGATTATACTGACAGACAAAGAATGAAATGGTTCGACCGTATAGTGAGAATGCAGCCAGACCAAACTGCATATGATACTTTTTAAAGTAGACCATCTGGGAGGAAGGCTAAATGAATATCGAGAAAGAGATGGATAAATGGTGTAGCAGAAACATGCAAATAGATGAATAAATTTAAAACCCGAGAAGCGCAAGACGAACACAGAAAAACACGACACTGGGATACCACCTGGTATCAGTGAAAAGACAAAACCTAAACACTGGGCTACAACCTGGTATCAGTGAGACGACAAACCCACGACACCGAGCTACAACCTGGTATCAGTGAGGCGACAAAACCACGACACTGGGCTGCAACCTAGTATCAGTGAGACGACAAAACCACGGCACT